>JAPMOR010108046.1:112190-153585 GCA_026543865.1 Argiope aurantia | reverse complement strand
ATTGGGTTGTTCGGAAAGTAATTTCGTTTTTTCCCGACAGAGGATTTCATTGTATTTTTTGCACCGAACCTCACATTTAAGCCGTATAATTTTTATATGCTTTGAGAGCTCATATAGCAAGGCTTGTGCGTGAAAAATTCCAATTCATTCTACGCAGTAGTTTTTGGTTGGTGCCCTTTTAAATATGGAGAGAGATAAGCATATCTTACTGTTTTACTACAGAAAGGGTAAAAATGCCAAAAAGAAATTGACCGATGTGTATGGAGAAGGTGTGTTGACAGTACACCAGTGCCAGAACTGGTTCGCTAAATTTTTTAGACGGTAAAACCTTCACCTCAAATGAGGAGGCCAAAAACCACCTCGAACCGTTTTTTGGCAGCAAAGACCAAAAATTTTATGATCGTGGAATGATGCTATTACCAGAAAGATGGCAAAAGGTGTTGGACAAGAACGGCCAATATATAATTTAATAAAGTATTTGTTTATTATACGAAAACTGTCTTTCATTTCCATAAAAAGAAACGAAATTACTTTCCGAACAACCCAATATATATATATATATATATATATATATATATATATATATATATATATATATATATATTATAATATACATTCGGTTAAAATAAAATTTAATAGAGAGCAAACATTATAAAAACTAAAAGTACCAAATGATCAGATGTCTATAATTCTATTTTCTAAAGAATTCAGGATAGTTCTCTCGATAGATAATACATGTATGAAATATGTACTCTGAGATGGAAGCCTTGGAAGAGAGTTTTAGATTATTTATCATGGTTTGGATTCGGCTTTGAATGATTTTAAGCGACTCAAAATGGCCCTCAATTGAAAATATCACGCCCAAGAAAGTCTTATCTTGCGGTATTGATTGTACAGAAGATATTAATGTGAATGAAATGCTTTAAAAATATTTGTGCCATAAAAAGCCTATTCATTTTTACTTGAACACATAACCCTTCGTAACAATAAATACGTGCAGATTTACATAAATTACCGGTTATGGAGAATCAATTAACAAAACCATTGAATGAGAAAGCAAATTGTATGTTTCCAGCCACACAAATAAATTTGATTCATTCATCCATTTTTATCCTTAAATAAAATAGAGATAAAATATTAAACATTATTACCATTATTTTTACCATTTAAAAAAATTAAAAAACAACGTTAATATAATTATTTTGAAAAATTATTGCACATTATTGCTGAAATATTAAAAATTCTTTTTATTATAATCATATTAAAAAATAAGGATTTTGAAATTTTATTGTGAGTATCAGTTTGAAAATAAAGAGTTTATGAGTAGTTATGGCATGGACTAAAAACTTGTTTATGAGTAGGAAATAACTCCTAAATTCGTATTTGATGCGTAATGACTCCTGATATTAACATTTTGATTTACCATCCCTCTTCGACTAATGCTATGTTAAATTTTGTCTTCACTGATGAAATTCTTTAAAAAGTCATGTCATATTTATATGAAGGTTTAAAAAATGACGACTCCAGAATATTGATATAAAACAAACAAAAGGATATTTACCTCCATATCATCTGGATTATATCCGGGCCGCGGTGGCCTGGTGGTGATGTCTCGGCTTCGGAGCCGGAGGGTTTCAGGTTCGAGACTCGATTCCACCGAAGAACCGTCGTGTAAGGGGGTCTGTTGCAAGTTAAATCTGTCCTGACCAAATGTCCTCCCGTTGGTGTGGTGTGGAGAGGGGGGTGCCAGCTCAGATGTCGTCCTCGTCATCTGATCGTGGTTCAAAATTACGAGGTCCGTCCTAAAATAGCCCTAGTGTTGCTTCAAACGGGACGTTAATATAACTAAACTAAACTTCTGGAATATATATCTGAAAAAATTCATCTTTCATGAGAAAAATTGATTCAAATATGCATGCGTAAACATATTTTTTTATTTAGAACGATTTGATGTTAAAACAATAAAAAAAAATTCAAAATAACGTTCCGAAATAAAATTAAAAAATATATATATCCTTTGTTACGCCACTGTTTGGAACATCTGAAAAATAAATTTTTAAATATTTATACCATTTTTTTTTTCAAAAATAGGGCATATGCACTAACTAATTTTTGATTAAAAAAAACATTCCATTGAAACGGAAGTTAGAAATTCTTCAATGTATCAGAAATACATTTAATAATCGATATACTAAATTGATGCATGATTTGTTTTGAAAATATGCAGTCAGTCACTTATAGTTGGAAAAATATATTCTCTATTTTCTATCAAAAAGGGAAACAAATCAGAATCACTATTTATACAAAATATTCGAAAACTTTAATCCATACTTCATCATCATGATTAAAAATACTTTTAGAATTTAGCTTAGCGAAACCTATTTAAATATTAACCTGCAAGAAAAAGAAAATAAGTAAAAAAGATGCAAAGTCAAGCCTTTAAAATTTCGCCTTAATAAATTAATCTTAAATTAATTTCCGCAGCAGTGAGAATATATAAATTAAAAAGAGTTTAAATGAGCAAAGAATTTCTCAAATGATTCTCATGCTATAACATTATCACGAAACGCTATCTAACAATCTCAAAGAAGAGAGCTAAATAGTTACATAGTAAATCCGTCTTTAATTCATGTATTCAATTTATTTTCGATCTTTTATGCATTTTTCACTGAATTCTATAAACAAACTAATAGATTACATTCTGTGGTTTCAACGCATGAAGTATATATAAAAGTTTTGATGCTAATTCACTGAAAAATTTGCTTTTGAATGATTTTCTCTCATAAATCAAAACTGTCCAAAAACTCTTATGTATACTCGTGCTTTTGAATATGAAGGAACATAAATAACTGCGAAGTTGTTGGTTTAGACACTGCATTTCTGTATCTCTAGAGGTAAATAAAATTATTTTCAATTAAGGAATTTTAATTGATCTTGTTCTTTAATTTATAATAATAGCGTGTTATGCAATCATTCTTAAATCTGATTAATAATTATTTTCTTAACATAGGATTTTGCTACGCTGTTTCTAAGCTGAGTAATTTTGGAAAAAAATTCATCCAAATATATATACTCAGAATTTAATTATTCACGAAATATGAATACGAATAAATAATTAAAATAAATATTTTTTAAAAACAAAAATTCTTATTATTTTAATTTGGAAGAAATGTTAATTTAGGGGTATTAACCCCTTCCAGTAAGATTTAATAATGATAAATTGTGCATGAAATAACCATTTAATTTTCATTGAAGAAAACGGTTTATTTTATAATTCTTATTTATTATTACTTAAAATTAGGTTACTGATATGGATATAGTTGTAATTCGTAAATTCATATTTAACACTTCTTAAAAAGTCTCAAATGATTTCGGATTAGAACTTTGTTTTCGAGTTTACGCCAGACACTCCCATAATTTTTATTTAGTTCAGGCACATTATCTATCTCCTTCCAAATTCATTCTTCTTATGATGTGTATATGATGTGTCTAGAACGAGCATTAACTAAAATCACTTATTAGTTACTAAGCGCGTTTTCGTCTTCTTAGTAATATTTCCTTATCATTTCTTTCATTATCGGTATCAGGTAAATGTATATTTATTTCTTCTAATTTTTCTGGATCCCTCTAATCACCTTGATCTTCATAGTGTGTACTAGTCTCATTCGTTACGGTGTTTATTTCACATTATGTTTTTCCTTTATTAAGATCGATGTCCACGCTAAATGTTTATAATAATGTAATCCATTGACTAACAACAATTTGGCCGTAGCTTGAACTCAGATAATCTAACGGTAACAGTATGTGATTGTGATCTGACAATCAAAAGTGCTATCAGATTCAATATACTAGGAATTATTAACTAAATTTACTATCATACTTAATAATAACTTTAGTCGTATTACAAACCAAAGACGAGCTATTCTCGTAATTTTATCGGAAGGAGTTAAGGAAATTAACTAGAACTATACTTGGTATAAAGTATGAACTTACTGCATAGTACTCTCTGAAACCTGGTTCTAGAACAGACCAGATAAATCGGCCTGCCCTTAACTTAATTTTTCAACTATAATAAGAAACATACTAGAATAAAATAGAAGTATCTTAAAAGATACCTTAACCAGCTTGAAGGAAAGGGATGGTAGTTCAATTTTATGAAGAATTTATTATTTAGACAGGCATTATTGAAATTTGTAATTTTTTTTCGTTCTTTTGAAAAGCCATCCACTGTGACGAAATTTACAAAAGATGATTATCTATTACATTTATGAAATTGTCTTTACCGGTCAAGGCTCTCGTATTTTTAATTATGATATCTTTTATACAACTATCCTTAGTAATATTTCTTTTTTTAATCATAAGGACATTAGCTTTTTATTATTAAGACAGCAAAAAAATTTTCTTGTTAAATTAAACTTAAATTATAAATTATGCATTAGCTTGTTTTAAGCATTTAATGTTCATCTTACTTTGATGTCAACTTATTTAATTGGCTGTCATTTTCCAACATTGTATTATCCAAGATACAGGGAAATTTTTCCGTATAATATTCCTAACATATTCAATAAACCATTACTAATATTTAATATTCTGTTTAAAGAAATTTTATTCAGTGTCCTTACTCTAAAAATTATAGTTTCTGAGTTATTTTCAATTTATCAAGCAACAAATTCTAAATAGTATTGCATTCAAACCGTCGTATGTAGTTTTGTGAATAATTAATTTCGTCACTTTAAAGAAATAAATGAAACTCGACTATTCATTTAACGCGTAACCATCTTTTATCTATAGATTCAACTGATGAAAAATAGATTTGAAATCACGCATACCAAAATATATAAATCTTGAAATGCTACTGGTGCATAATCCAATTTAAAAATAAGAACCATTGTGTAAATCTTTAGAGAATCCTTTTAATAAATTAATCTTAAATGAATCCTATTGGTTCAAAAGAATCCACTTAGAACATCAATAATGTAGAAACCATAAAACAAATGAACGAGCGAGGGATGTTCTCAAGTAATTTCTCCATAAAAGGATTGCGGAAATCTTCCTAACTAACTCGAGGAAGATAACGAAAAGGTTTAACTATAAAATTATCTATTAATGCAATGATTCATTTTCTTTTCGCATCCTATATTCTTAGCTTTCAAAATTTATTTGCAAATTGATAAATTGCGATTCCTGGCTCAATACGTGAACTTCGTATAAAAGCTGCGGTGCTAATTCGTAAATCAATTTGGTTTAACTGATTTCCTACTGCTTAGAATCTGTCAAAACATTCTCTGGTAGATGCGTCAAAAGCAGAGAAGGTATGTATGTATCCCTGCATTCCTAAATAATTATTTAAATCGAGGCATTGGAGTGTTTCCTATATTAAATAAGTGATTTTTTAATTAAGGGAATGTTTATTTTTTTCGCTCTTTCCAATTCGAAAATAATACTTTTGAGACATTTCCGATATTTTTTGTAATATAAAACTTTTTTCAATGTTATTTTCGATATAAGAGATTTTAATTTCGATATTTTGCACTCTAATTTTAATATAAAGTCAAAAAAAATTATGTGGTTTATTAATACAAAAAAATAAAAACAAATTTTAAAATTAAATTTCAGATTGATTGATTGATAAAATCTGTATTTAAATCTTTCCCAAAAATTCCTTTTAACATTGGTAATATTTTTCAAGAATAAAACTTTTGGACATTATGCTCAATAATTATTATCTCACGGACTTCTAACTTCCTTATACGACAATTTCAAATCTTATTAAGTAGGTATCAATAATATAAAATGGAAACAGATTAATTTAATTTAATTACAGTTTAAAAATTAAAAATATTATCGTAAATTTTGGGCAGCAATTCTTTACGAATGTGAAGTATCTATCAGCATTTTCGTAGAAAAGTTGGATGAATTCAAATATCTGAGTTTCTACAAAATGCAATATTTGCACCAAGAATTTTCTCGAAAGGTCAAGGTAGATGGATTGAAAAATGTTAAGTCAAAAATATTAAGTAAGTTCATAGTGTATTAACGGTTTGAAATGTGCTAACGGTACGCAATTACAATGCATGAATGTTAAAAAAGATTTTTATTCAAAAAACGTCGTCGAAGAAGGAAAAAAAAATCTCCAAGCATTTGAATAGTCTTTACTTATCTAGATAAGAAATATTATGGTTTCTTCAGATCGCAAATGCTCTTTAAAAAAAATGTCACTCTAAACCTTCTTATCTTTTATTGGTTTTTTATATCCTTTTAAGAGGTTGGAATCTATTGAACAAAGTGTTGAAGAAATTCATTCTAGATTTCCACAGCCAGATTCGAATTCATGATTTTAATAATTGAATTCGTCGTCGGCAGTAAGATATATTTCTCTCTTTTCAAATCTTTGAAGCCATAAACCCTATATTGCAACAATACAGTTCAATATATAGTTTAAAATTTCTGAATCAAGCTTACGAAGATGTCTTAATTTTTATGTTATGCGAAAAAGGTTTTTTTTTCTCATTTGAGTATTTAGAGAAGTACAACCACCTGTCTTGAAATTTCAGAATAGGAAAGACCACATTCTTGTAACACAATAATTTTAGTTCACTTTCTAAATGTCCAGTTTACTCTTTGACATTCTTCTTGACTAAATGTTAAAAATATTTACAAAAATTAACAAATACTAAATATTAACAAGTTTAACAAAAATTCCTAATTGTAATTTGATTACATAAAAAACAGTCTTCTTTTTACAGAACAAAGCACGATAATGATTTATTCCTTCTTTGCATGATGTCGACTTCTGCTCGCAGTTACTGACATTTCATTGGATCCCAGAACAAGAGCAGTGAGAAATTGCAATCCACTTCAACACAGTGTTTTTTTTTTGTGTGTATAAAAATTTGAATTTTTGATTTTTGTATTGACATTATTATTCAGTTCTCTTTGAAATGATATATAAGAATTTGCATTTTGTAAAATGTAACATTTCCTATAAGTACATAAAATTAGAAAATCTAAAAATTTCCAAAAAATTTCCACACTTATGGCTACCACTGTGTATTAAACAAAATTCTTCATTCTTATGTTTCAACAATAGAAGAAGAGCACGCCAATAAATATTTGAAGAAACAAATAAAACAAATTTTACTTCAGTTTAACAATGAAATTTATTGTTAAATGTCATACAAAAAAATTGTTGTTGTTTTTTAATTATCGAAATATTGAAATAATTTGAACCATTACTAAATTGGTATCATTAGTAAAGCAATTTTTTTTACATTTCAAATTGCTGTAAAATCAGTTTTGTGCAGTAAAATTTCAGAGTAGAAAAACACTATAATTTCACATACATTTAATTAAATTAAAAAAAAATAACTTTGAGGAGTGCATTTCCATTTTAGAAAGGATACATGTGTTAAACTTGGTAACTGCAAATCTATAACATAAGAGCCATGAAGAAGAACAATAACATGTCCATTCCGTATTTGTGAAATCATGCTGATTTGCTGCAGACTGAACACTCATACTACATAGCGATTCTGTGTTTTTAAACATAGAACCTGAAATATCGTTGCCCAGTAGCCTTCCATTGCATCTTCCACTGGATTAGCTTATTTTAAACTGAATTATAATATGCAAACAAGATGATGTATAGAAAATGATTCAGTGATTTATCAGTGAATGAAAATATTTTTATTTTGAAAACAAACAATCGGACTTAATTAAATATTCGATACATAAATTAATATCATATTTGAATGAAAATGAAAAGAATACTCGAAGAATCATGCCGTAAGAAAGTTTTCCTTTTAGAACTAAGAGTTTAAAACTGGAATTATACTTTTCTTCACTTATTCTCTTTTATTTCTATGAATATTTATTCAACTGCATAAAAGGAATGGCAATACTTTTTACAATCTGCAGATTCTTAAAAATAAATGCATTGAAATGGGAGAACTATTAAAATTATTCTATTTTAGATACTTTTAATAATTGCAATTTCTCAAAGAAAATATTTGAACTAATAAAAGATGTAAACATATTTTACTTGAACATGTTTTATTTTTGGAATATATATAATCTCGAAAAATTTTTCTTCGTGAATTTTCTGTTCGAAACATTACACATTAGGAATTACTTATATTTAATTTTTCTGGACAACTATGAATATAATTTCAAAGAAAAAAAAGGAATTCTTAAATAAAAAAAATATGCAAGAAAATTTTATCTTCAGAAAAATTATACAAATTTCAACCTATATGTTATTTTTTATCTTCCATTTAAAGTAATGAAAAATAACTTTTCTTCTCTCATAGCGGTACAGAATTTATAAACGCAATGCAGAAGAAACGGTACTTTAAAAATATAAACGCTGTATTGGGAATTTCAAAATACAGTGCATTAATAAATTAAACAAATCAATTTATCCGATGTTAAAAATCGATTTAATAAAACAAATCGATTTAATAATTAAATACATAAACTACAAAAAAAGAATGAGTTAGCGATATATGATAATAAATCTCTCTCTATAAAATTACCATGCAAAGTTAAGTAGCTGAAGGAAGGAAGTAAAAGACTGGATCTAAATTTATCTTTTAAGGCTCTAATTCAATTTATTTTCCCATCCTATATCCATTTTTCTCCCTCCTCATCTTGCAAATTGATAAATTACTCTTCGTGGTTCAGCACGTGAACTCCGAGGAAAAGTTTCGATACTACTAATTCGTAACGCTATTTACTTGAAAATGGCTTTCCCTTACAAACTATAAAGTGCCAGAAAATTACTTGCAGTCTTACAGACGGCAGTGAAAACATAAATTACTTCGAAACAATTGCTTGAGACAATGAATTCGCGTGTTACCATTTTTTTTTATTTATGAAATGCTTATTTATTTTGCTCATTTCTATGAGTAGAGAAAGTTTTGGTAGTAATTTTAAAACAGGTAGAAAATTATTTTTTTAGCTTCTGTTTTGTTTCTTTCAGAGTTTCTAAAAATATTAACTGCACACAAAATATGAAATTCTGAGTGTTTTCATAAGTGATACAATTTAATAGGATATTAAATATAAGGTATCAAAAAATATATGATAGAAAATGATTAGTATATATAAGTTTTCACTTTTATATTACACATAGTAATAATATCTGTCATTAAATTCGATGGAAAAAATCATTCAATGAAAATTAAATACTGAGGCAAAGTTGCAGATGTTAATTAGACGTTGCCAGCGCCTAATTAATAAATTAAAATACAGATCTGCAATTAGTATAAACAGAACATAGGAAAGAGTATAGATATCTGCATTAATATAGACTTCTAAAATTAATATACAGAAAGAAAAAATGGCAATTTCATTCTTCCAACTATTGATCAATTTGTTAGGATACGATACAATTTTTTTTGTCTCACTTTAATGTTGCAGATATGTGTAAACAATTAGTGTTGTGACCAATAACAGATATACAGAAAAGAAGGAAAATTAATCATGGATATAATAAAAATAATTGCCAATACAAAAGATTTTTTATTAGTAGACATTTTTGAACAATCATTAAAACGGGATAGATGCTATAAAATATTCTAAATCAGTTTGAAATATTATTACATTTGAATAAAAAATAAATTTAATAACTGTTTTAAATCGTATTCGCATATTGTTAGAACTCATCTTTCATATTTTTCTAATTTAATGTAGATTCTTTAATTTTTCAAGCCAGTTTATCTTTTCTCTATTTTTACTTTTCGAATGCATGCATATTTCTATTCATGTCACAGAAGATATATATTTTTTTCTGAAAATAGAATGATAATGAAGGCATAAAATTACTTTTAAATTTTTATTTTTACTGTCTGAATCTTTCTCAAACAATACGTTTTAGTTTTCTTTACTAGGCTTTAAACTGAAAGCTTGCATTAAATAAATATAATTCCGAAACGAATAAAGGAATGAAACTGAATCAGAAAATAATTTTTTGCTCGTCGTAATTTTCAAAAATGTTGAAGCCTGTTATTTCACTAAATAAATAGAAGTATACACATTTGAAAATATTTTTTCAATTTAATCATTAAAGCCTTATAATTTAAGCAAACAGAAGCTGATATTAATGTTTACTCTTTTAAATTTATAGCATTAATGAAAATATTACATTTACATCTTGTTTATACTTGGCTTTGAAATAGATTTCAACATATATAAAAAAATAGCCAATTTTAAAACAATTGATAAGAAAAAGACATATTTATGCGTTTCTGAAGGAAAAGTGTATAAATAAGAAAGAAAGAAAGATGAAGAAAGTAGAGAATTTAATACTTATGAAAAAAATAGAGAATTTAATACTTATTTTAAAATTAATGTTTAAATTTCCCTCAATCAAATATTTTGATATGGGTTTAAATAACATTATTCCTTACTTTAACAATGAAAATTATATAAATTGAATAAAAGTAATACTTTTAATATTCAAAAGCAGATGAAAAACGTTTTCGAGAAATAGAGTTTTAAAACTTCCCCAGATATATTTTATCCAATATATAAAGCGGAAAATTAAGCTAAAAACATTATTATATAATATATAATTATGTTATAATTCTCATCAATGCATCATACAATAGACAAATATTTGATAATAATGAGTAAATATTTACATCTCCTGCATGCTGAATAGACAAAGGAAAACACATAACATTCTTCTTATTAAAACAAAACTGTTTTTCATTTATTTACACTATTGGAATTAAAAGTTTTAGAAAATAAATAATTAAAAAGCATTTAAATGCATGTAATATCAAAAATATGAGAGAAAACAAAAATATTAATCACTAGACAAAAGCAGTTTGTTAAAAAAAAATTAAAACATTAAAAAAATTAAACATCTATATGCATCAACCTTCTTCATCATGCTATCTTTATAATTTGCATTAAGAAAACTGTTTTGTGAACGCAATTTTCTTACTTAATTATAATAAAATTTAAGCTGGAACGTTTCAAAAGAATTCTTAATATTAGTTTTAAACTGCTAATATCAGCATTTGTTCCACTCATCTACGTAGACACATGCAATTGTGTTGGGGAAATACATAATCTCGCAGATAAGTATTCCTTTCTGTCCATTTGTGTTGATTTTTTAAATTAATTTATTATCATAATTCAAATTGAGAAATATCAAAATTTTCATATCCCTTTTCCTTTTAATAAAAATTATTTTTTGAGATTTAAATTTTACGTGTTGGATAGTAGACCATCATTTCATGTACATGTTATAGGACAGTTTTCTCAAGCACATAGATTTCACGAACTAGCACTTTCAAAGTCAGCATGATGACCGTGGCACCATCAAAGTCAACCTTTTAATCAAAATTCTTATACAAATTAATTAAATCGAAACTCTAATATAGCTTGAATATGTAATAATATTTATAAAAATAAGTCCACTTTTTCCAATTCATATTCGATCATTGCCTAGGCACATAATATTTCATCTTTAATATCCTCTTCATATATTCATCATGTCTTTAAACTAATCTACATATGCTATTTCATCTCTACTCATGTTGTTGTTGTTTCTTATGGCACTTGTCACAGACAGCCCGCTGACGAAGTCGGCGATTTTAAGCCGAGAAAGCGTCTCTTATTTTTCAGTACCGCCATCTAGGGCCAACAGTACGTCTTAGCTACTCATGCTAAGACGTACATGTATTTCGTTCACTTATCCACAGGAAGATGACATACATACATTCGCTTAAACAACTTCTTTTTACGGGGGGGAGGGGCTCTTTCATACACCTCACAAATAGAACACAAGGGATTAACAACCATGCCCAAACCAGGACGCTCAGATCACGGTGAAGACGCGCTACCCCTAAGCCAGGACGCCGTCATCTGTACTCATACATAATAATATCAATTTATCTTTTTTCTTAGTGTTGTGTAACTTAAAATTAATATAAAGACGTTTAATGGATGTACATTGTTGGCCCTGGTTTTTAGAAAACTTTTAAAAATATTAAAATTAAAAAAGAATATTTATTTTTGCTGCTCCTCAAAGGGTTTTTTTTTTCATTTCTTTATAAAAAATAATATGACAAAGTTTTCGAACTATTTTCATTAAAATCTATGACACCGTTTTAATCATATAACTAAATTAAACGGGCAAAGAATTTTCTCCTAAATGCAAGGTGATTCAAAACGATTTGGGCAAATTTTCAAATGTGCATCTATATAAAAAGAAAGTTCTAAAAGAGTAAGGGTAAGAGATCGCATAATATCAAAAGTGAAGAAGAAATCGGAAGATTAAAAATATAAAAAAGTAATAAATTCGCATTTATTACAGGAAAAATTCCATTGCTCGGCTGACAATAAAATACGACACAAGGCTACCCTTTATATAACGTAACAAAATGAAGAATAAATGTGAATTTATTATTTTTGTTTCATTTTTAAGTTTTCTTTGTTTTATTTTGATTTCTCCATCACGCTCAGAATTATAAATAATATGTTATTTTTAGCTTTAATCTCTACTCTGGCTAAATATTTTGAAGATTATTTAGTTTGATGTGTACTAATACTTCTTAGTACTTTATAAGAAAAATAAAAGCCAAAATTACCCGTTATTATTTAAGCACTCTTTAATTCCAATCTTAATGTAACTGGAACGAATAGTAACTCCTTTAAATTGCTTTGTCAATTTTTGACTCATAAAATAAGGGACATTACAAGGATTACAGAAGTCCTAATGCATATTGATCTGTGAAAAAATGAAAGTTCATATATTAATTTTCAGAAAGTATTTATTTGGGGTTCCTATCATAAACCACAGTATTTTTGCATTTTCTGAAATAATTTTTTTTAAATTTTTGATAAGCTTAATCAAATTTCTTTTTATTGCAATCTTAGAAAATCATAATCTACAAAATAGAAGAGAGTAATTAATCTATTGAATCTAAATTTATTTGTTTCTACAGAGTATTTTTAAATGTCTATGTATAACAAAAAATTACATTTAATTATTATTAAATATTCAAATCATATGTCATTAAATAGTTTTTTAATTTTTTTTTTATTTTAGATCTATGAAAATGAAATTATTTAACTGTAATTAGCAACTTCATGCTCACCTTTATTGTATTAACTCTTGAGTGATTTCATTCATACTTCATTTTTCTAAGTTCGAAGAAAGTATAAACTGATTTTATTAATTCTGTGGCATTCTTCTGATTATGAATTTGAAGATTATCATGCCACGATATATATATATATTTTGTCGTGTGACTATTTAAGCCAAATTTTTGCGCAGTAGCTTCTGAGGGTAAAGACCCATGAACACCCTGGAGCAGATGTCTGACTTTTAGCTCAAATGAGATAGCACACACACACTCGCTCACACAACCCCTTTTTACAGGAAGGGGGGCTCATTCACACACCTTACGGAGAGAACACAAGGAAGAGAACAACCATGCCGAAACCAGGACTCAAACCTGGAACTCCGGGAAGACGCGCTACCCCTAGGCCAGGAAGCCTACACTATATATTTTAGATTTTCTATTAAAAATAAGTATTTCAAGAAACAAACATGTTTTCTCAGTTTTATCGTATAAAAAGATCCTTCTTTAAATTTGTACTTTTTTGAATTTTGCCTAAATTTCATATTAAGCAAAATATTTGCCACCCCCCTCCCAAAAAAAAAAACTCTTACTTTATTTAGAACTCAAATTTCAACGCTTTTCATTGCCGAGAAGCGTCAGATGTCTTTAAGAGTCCAAACACCCATTTTTAACAAAATTATTATTTCGAAAATATTTTATTTCTAATATTTTATCCATGGCATTAATAACTTTTTTCTTAATACAAAGCTGAATTAATTTCTTCTGTTTTACTTTATTTCAGTTCTCTTGTTACAAACTTTTAATTCTAAACATAAACAAGCTTACAGAAAGATATGTTTTTAATCATAATTCTAAATATAGACAAGCGTTCAGTACGAATATTTGTAACAGTATTTGTAGAATTTATACCTCTAAAGCATTCTCGGAACGAAATAATTAACTTAAAAAAGGAATTCGATATCAGGCATATATTTCGGTTGTTTTTCATCAGATCTATGCCATCCCAAACGTAAAAATATTTTTAAATATGCAGGATGCTTTAGGGATAAATAAATCTTCCTTTGTTATTATGTTTGTCGTTTTTACGTCTTAAGGAAATCGGCAACATTTCTTTAAAAATTTCATTAAACATTTTTATTCTAAATCATTTTATTTCTGAATATTTTTTTTCCTTTCTTAATCTTTTCTGTAAATGCATATGGTAACAGCTTTATTAGATTAGAATTAAAGGTTTATTAATTCAGGTTGTTTGGAAAAACATTTTGCACTTATCTAATATTAATAAATGTTTCTGCTTCTCATGATATTGTTTTTTTCTTGTTTGTTTAATATTTTTATTTTTGAATTTTTGCTCAAGTTTCGATAATTTTGTTTACATTTTGGTTTAGTGACCCAAAGTAAATAAAAGGTATTGCCTCAATTTTTGTTGAAGATTACATGATGGTACAAAACATAATTTTGTATACACATTATTTTAAATATATTGCTTTGATTCCAGGATATATATATTATTATTATTATTATTATTATTATTATTATTATTATTATTGTACTTTCTCTGTAATCCTTATGTGAGAAAAATAGAAACGATCGCATTTGAATCTTGACTTAAAGGAAGATTTCACACATTCCTTTTTACTAGAGAATCAATCAATTCATTAAGTGATTTTTAAAAAGGAATTCATTGTTTTTTTATTTTAAAACAAAAATGGGCTTGTCATGAGTGTAATATTTTTCATGTTCTCCTTGAAATAAATTAAATTTCATTTAAATAAATTTCACAAAAAAATTTTTACAATATTTTTTAATTTGTTCCATTTCCTCACCGATATTTTTATATTAAGTTGAAATCAATGGTTTGAATTGTTGATAATGTTTATAATTATCTAATCTAATTTTTATTAAATAAAATAAAAGTCATTGAAAATCAAGATTTTGTAAAAAAATTCTATTACATAGAAAATTTTGGAATATATAAAAAAGTAGTGTATAATAAAAGGAGTATATAATGAAATTTGAAGTATATAAGAAATGCAACATGGAAGATTTCACATTGGGTATATCACCTTGTTTTAAAACAATAAAAGATTATTATTCAAAATAATTTATGGTGATGTTTATGAAAAAATTAAATTTCAATTTAAAATCTATATTTATCCTTATCAGAGTGATTCCTACCATATATTTAATTGCTTTTCCTTCTTTATTGTTATTTTTATTCCAAGCTGAAATAAATAATTATAATTGCCAATCATATATTTATTTTCAATGTTCATTTATTTGAAAAAAACAGATTTTAATTGCTGAAACCAAATGTTCTTTGAAAACAAGTTTCCTATATTAGAAATAAATAAAATGTGTTTTCATAAAACAGAAACTTGTTTCCTACAGTAGTCTTAAATCACTGTTAAAAAGGTGCCCTAGGATACCCAGAGATGAAATGAATAAATATTCCTTTAATAAAAAGGCTTCCATTTAGTATTGGAAACACGCGAATGGATTGCCTGAAACAATTACAAAGAAATTATTTATGCTTTTTTATAGCAAGCGGTACGGTTGGCAGAAATATTGTGACATATTCTGACTACAAAGGAAAGTCATTTTAAAGCAAATAACCCCGTGAATTACTTCCGAAGTTTTCCTCGAATATTACGTGTTGAGTCTTGACTTATAATTTATTACTTTATTGGTAGAGAGCAGAGAAAAATGGATATGGGATGCAAAAATAAATTGAATTCGCGTGCTAAGAGATATATTTATCGTCTGACCTTTTAGTTTTCTAGTATTAGCTGGTTAGACAGCTTTTCAGGATAATTTTATAGCCAAAAATATATTCACGATTTATTCGTTGTTTCGTTGGGATTTTTTTTTTGTTCTTTTTCCGAATTTCCTGTTCTTGTTGTAAAAGCTCAATTGTTTCGTCTACATCAAGTTAAGAGTTATGCATTTATATGTCCTCTTTTTGATACAGCATGGAAACTTTCATTATTAATAAATCCATATAACCTTTTTAATATTCGAAAAGAAAGATAAAAGTTTAGTTTTACATTGTTTGAACTATGCTATGTTAATAGCATATTAATTTGCAATGTTTGATATGGAAAATTCAAAACCCATTTTTCACTCTTTTGTTAAAAAGCTAAAATGCAACATTTTTTTATTTTATAATTTCGTATTATAAAATAAGAATTTAATTGATTATTTTCAAATTCTGAATCTTTATGATTTATTGTTTTTTTTTATATATTCACTATACATGACGGAACCAGTTTGGTATTAAAATGTAATTTTACTATTCATTAAGATATATTTAAGTACTGTTAATAATGAAAATGCAAATGTTCGTAATTTCACATCTCTAGGCACATTAGAAAGTGGGTGAAAATCTTATTAAAAAGTTGAAAATTTACAAATATAATATAAGCTAAATTAAATAAAAGTACTTCAAAATAGAGTACCGTTCTTTTTTCTTTTTTGAGTGAATTTCAAGTATCTGTAAAATTCAGCCAATGAATGAGAAAAATTTTAAATATCTAAGAAAAGAAAGATTTTAAGAATAATCAGAGCTATTAGATAGCAGAGCAGTTACACACAATTATCTATTATCTTCATACTTTTCACTATACTGTTTTCAAAACAATAATAGTTCCTACGTATTATTTATATTTTAAAAAAATATTTATTTATTTACTTAACCCTTATTGACTTTACACCAACTTATCCAAAATAATGTATGACACAAATAAATTTATTTCATATCTATTTTTTGAAGGTTTGAAAATTGTTCTAAAATCAAAAAGATACAACATTATTGTAAAAGTCGTGGTGATAAGATGTTTTATCACATTTTGATTGCTGATATCTTTTTTGCTGATGTCTTTTTATTCTTTTGTAACATTTTTTTAAAATTTTTTTCTAGAATATACAGAATGTTATAAACTTTAAATGGCTTTAACCTAATAAAAAAATTAATTTAGATTTAGCTTGTCAACATATACATTTACACTTTTCAAATAAAATATAATTTCTTTCCAGAAGAAATAAAACTAGTTATGTGAGGCAAAAAAATTTGAAAAATTTTGAATTGTTTCTAAGATCCTGAACGAATTGTTGATTAAAAGAATGCTTTATTTTTCTGTTAGTAGAAAAAATATGCTGTGTACTCATAACACTAACTGTTAGTGGTAAGGAAATGCAATTTCATTACAATTGGGATATATATGACATATTGAAATAGTATGTGTTGATAGTAAATATAATTTTCTGTATATGAGAGAAGGATTCGTCTAGAGAAGAATCAAAAATTCATTTCATTACAAATATTGAAGAATTCTTGATTTTATCGTAAGATCCAATTAGAATAGCAAAAAGAATTAGAAATGGTCATGTATTTAAGAAGAAGTTAGATTTCCTATATTTGATGGGGAGACATTATTATTTATATTAGTAAAATATATTTAATAATTGTTTTATATATTTTACCTTATTAGTCTTTTTAAATACACTATATGTTCTGTAAATATAAATAATAGTAAAAATAAATAATAACATATAAATAATGTTCTGTAAATATAAATGTTATTGTTAAATTATATCGCATGTAACTGCGATCTCATGGTTTATATCTTGTGATTTATAGGAAATTTTATTGTTTTGTGTCAATTTATCAACAAACGGTTCCTTTCGCGTAAACAAAACAAAATATGATTAATTTGAATAATTTTTTTCAAATGATACACTCAATTGCACATATCTTTTGTTCAATTTTTATGATTGTGAACACCATTCTGTAATTATGAATTAAAAGCTCTTGTTCTTAAAACAATTTATCGGATACATATAAAAATGTATGGATTTTGAAAATTATGATTGTTCACAATTTTTATCTCAATAGATACAGGTGTTGCGATCGGCAAGAAAATGTTTCTAAGACGAAAGTCAATGCTTAAAAGCTTTACTTAAAATAAAGATTTCTGAGAAAAATTGTAAGTGATTTATCCAAGAAATAAATATCAAAAAAATTTTGAAAATACATTTTTATAAAGAAATTATATGTTTAAAAAGTACATTTGGCTTTTGAAATAATGAAACATGCGAACCCAGATATGGCATAATACAAATGTATTTCATATTTATTTTATGCATCTTCACATCTGTAATTCTATTAAAACATTCTCTAAATTTTTTTTAATCTGAGTAAAATTATGTGACTCCTTCTTTTACTTAAGATAAAGGGATAGTTGAAATGCAAAAATATGCTCAAAAGCTCTTTAAGAAGAAAAGTAATGATTTTTGTAGGATTAAAAGACTATTTTCCAGGCTGTTTTGGGGCTCCCTGAAGTAAGTGATCTTAGGGGAAAATCCGTAGGTTCTTTAATAGCATTTTCTAGTACCTCTTCAGGAAAATGCCAATATATATGTTCTTTTTACCCAAATGTCCAGCTGAGGAAAGACACATGGCCCCAAGACCCTTTCAGTGCTGGCGGTCTTTTATGCCTTCTCTTTGCTGGGAAGTAAGGAGTAAGGATCTTTCTATTATATGAAGAAAAATAAAATACGTTAAATTTTCTCAAAGCCCAAGCCTTCTGCATTACGACTAGAGCATCTGAAATTGAAAATACGCGTTCGCAATTGGATATAAAATAGAAAAGTTCTTCTTCTAAAGTGCAAACTTTGGAAAAGACATCTAACTCAAATTAAATATATTCAGTCTTCTAGAATAATAATAAAAAAACACTTGTTTTTCTGCTTTAAAGTTTTGGCTATTAACTTTTGATTTGATCGAATGCTTATCATTAGTAAGCATAATATTAAGCATGATACTTAATCCTTAGTTAAAACTCATGATCAAATGATTTTGTTTTTTATAACGAATGAGCAGTTCATTTCTTTTCATTCTTTGCAACCTTCCTTTGAGAAAAAGTAAGTTTTGAATAAAAGTTTTATATATTGCCGCTATATAATAACAATTCATTTTAATAAACATTTGAAATATTATAATTATTACAAACCTTATTATCAAGCAATTAAATTAAATGCAATTTATGAAAAATTATAATCACAAATTTCTTCAAAAACTCATCTTGAATTGCACTGCTTCATTATGGATGCTTCAATGTCAAGTTTAAGATTAGAAAAAGCGCGTAAAAATTAAAATTAAAAGCATTTTTATGCCAATAAATGGTAGTTAAAGTACCTGATTTTACTAATCATCTAAACTTTCAAGAGAAAGTTTTTTCAAAAGGAACTGAATTTCAAAAGGAATTTTCAAAGGAATACTTTCAAAAGGAATACTGACTCGCGCTGCTTCATACAAATGTGGGAAAACTCGCCATTACATTATGCAATCGTGACTTACCCTCAATCAAATTAGAGCAACTGTTTTTTAAAGAATTTTTAACAAAAGATTGTAATTAAATTTTTTTCATTGAATAATTTACATCTTACAAATTAGTGCTATAATTTTGATAGTGTAAATGTTTTGTAAACGAACAATAGATGAAGAAAGTAAAGTACAAAGAAAATTATATCCGAGTCTGAAGTATTTAATTACAAGATGTGTATAAACCTGACTCTGTTGTTACTGAAAAAAATTAAGAAAAGCTATTACTTCTTATTACTTGATGTTTTTAAGTCGTGTCTGAAATTGTGTACCATTTAAAACATGTGAAAGAAAGAATGGGTTTGAATTCCCATATTACTTGAATGGTTTCTGTTAGTTAATATATTCTTCCTGATCGATGTTAAAGCAGTTTTTTATGTGTTTTAAAAGTTAACTTTATTGATCCAAATACTGTATGTGGATTTAGAAAAATAACGGTGCTTCAGAAAAACATTTGATTTGTTTTCGCAATTTAATTTAAAATTGTATTTTTATTAAAAACAAGTCGAATTTGTTGTTCAGTTGATTCGTCAGGGATATTGGTTGCATTTAAAATCAGTTCAGTCGTTCAGATACAATAATAAATTTTCTAGTAATCGCGCTCATATGCACCTAAGTAAACTGAAAAATTTGTTAGATATATTTGGTCTAAAAGTTCTGATAAATAGCTCAGTCATAGGTTATCAAACATTAAAATCAAACTACTTTAATTATCTTATATATGCTGTGCATTGTGTTCAGGAAATTTACACTGAGACACAGCCCAAAACATCCTTACATTATTAAATTAATAAATGTATCGTTTATCTTTCTCTTAAATTCCATTATATTTAATTATAACAATATTTAAAGTGTGTATTTAATAGTAATGTTTATGTAAGTAAATTGTGTATCTTTATTTAACTATTATTTATTGCAACTTCTATATTCGTCTTGCAAAGTACAGAGATATAAAAGATAATTCTGCATTTTTATATTTCAACAAAGAAATAAATTCAAGCAATTGGATATTTGAGGAAGTAATAAAAACTGTTTGAATTTCAGGACAAAAATACAATCTGTTGCTGAAATGTAGATGAGAAAATATTTTTAAAAAAATGCATATATTTAAAATAAATTTTTACTGTTATTAAATTGGTATTGTTAGGAAGATAATCTTTCAAATATTTAAATGATTTACTACTGTCATTTAAATATTTTAAATTAATATATTAAATATTTTAAATTAATATATTTAAACATTTGAATTAAAGTATTTTGAACCATAATATTTTCGAAAGTAGCGCGTTTAAAATTCAAACTTTCAAAAGGAATTTTAATTAATAAAAAATTTAAATTTTCAGAAAATCTAATTTTTAATTAAATTTTTATCCCTCTCTCAGAGACGCACAGTATTACCCACCAAGATACCATATGCCATATTTGGTAGGTTTAAATCAAATGGTCTAGCTTATAGAACGCCAACACATACATCCACAATCATCTTTATTGTTAGAGAAGATATAATTGTGTGATATTTCTTTTCAAAATAAGTTCAAAGTAAGCGATTCATTTGTGTATATTTTCAGATACGCACACATTTAACAAAACCAAAATTTACATCTCGTAAATATTAAAATTAAAAATTAACATTTGAAAATTAAGAATTTTATTAGAACATTATGGGATTAATGGCATAAGCTCTTTTTTAATGATTAAATCAGTAATAAGATTTCGAATGAAAATTAATTGTCAAAATAATTTTCACAAACGATATGCTATTTTTTACACAATGCAAGGGAAGAAAGGAAACTAACGTAAGCCAGTTAAAAAAATAGAATACGGAATAGAATCCTCTTATGTTAATCTAATAAAAAAGATAAATTCTGTGTATGTACTTGTTCTCTATATTCAGTAAAAACTGCTATACCTAGAGCTACCACATTTGGCATAGATTGTATCATCTCCCGTTAAAATGAATGCATTATAAGCTGTAATCATAAATAGTAATCATCTTAGTGCAAAATGCAACCATTTTATGGATGATTATTAATATTCAAGAGACTTGCCAACATTGAAAATTCCAATCACTGCAGATTGAAATATCCGTTGAACGAGAGCGTAAGACGAACATCTCAAAGATTGATTTATTTAATTATATATGAAATTTAATGATGTAAATTATGACGAAATAACGGGGTTTTTTACCATTATGTTCTTTTACAATTATCAGCTTTATAATTCTCCCTTGATCTTCAAAATAACATGATTTTTTAATCGCAATTACTTCATTGAAGGATCGGATTCCTCTGGGTTTTTAGAGTCAGCAAATTCACAAGCCTTAAATGCATATTTGATACCTATACATTATTAAACAAATTATTATTCCATTTTTTCAAACTGATATCTGATTCGAAATTCCAATTAAAACGCATCGCATTGCATGACAAGTGAAACTTTTTCTCTATCAAAATTAACTAACTTCATTTCAAGCCAAATAAATTGTCTAAATGCTGTTTTAATATAAATTACTTTGATTAAACATACAAAATTTTACGAATGCAATATGGTTCTTCGTCTTGATATTTTCATAAAACATAATTGCCTATTAAAAATGCGATATTAGATATAAATAGCCAAATTCGTTACGTGATTTCATTAATTAATTCATTCATTCAGATGATCGAATTTCGAAAACCTGAATTCCTGATAATTTTTAACGAATATTGTACAAACGATTGTTAAACGGCGATTTTATGACGAGTAAGGAAAGGAAGTATCAAGCAGTAAACACTTTTGAATTATTCCGATAGTTTTCTGTTGTACTTTAATATTTACTACTTGCATATTCAAATAAGTAATTTAGTATTATTCAATATACATGGATTGAATCCATATTAATATATCTCAATCGATGCATATTTTATAGATTATGATGGAGGAATAATCTTAATATCACCTATTGCTTAAGGTAGGTGATCTTAAAAAAATAAAATTTTAAAAATGTAAAAAAAAATGCAGGTCATCATTATCCCAATATAAAATTCTGCTTGCATCCAAATTCTATTTTTTATATTCAGTCGGGTTTTCCTTAATTTTAGCAAATGACGCTTTTGGGGGAAAAATAGAAAGCGCATAAATTTTCTTACTTTCTTGTACAAGTGCAAATGTAAGCTTTTTTTTTGTAAGTCGGCTGTGATATTTTAGATAACCTGTCCAATGTAAGACTTATTTGATGCTAATTAGCATTTTACTTATGAAAAGCCTTGTTATCCTCTTGCGCTATAATACTTGTCGCTATACAACCTTCAACCGAATTTCAAGCACCGGAGTTTAATGCAAAAAATAGATAGCATACTATGAATGCCTCTTAATGTTAGATATCATATTTATTATTAATGTTTAACAACTATTATTTGCAAGTATTGCGTTCGTCTGTATTTTACTCTTCTCTTTGATGATGCATTTTCTTTAGAATAAAAAGCTGATAGCATTTTCAGGGAGTTAACTATTGAAAAAGACGATAGTTGTTTCACCTAATCAGGAAATTAACTATTTTTCTTGGTGACTTTCGCCTGATGTGGAATTATAAGATCATCTAAAGAGGGGTTTAAAAAAAGGTTTTTAAACTCTTTTTAACTAATACTATAGCTAAGTCCAAAACCATGGAGATTGGGCCTCATCAGTAATCTGTACCAGGTACCCCCCCCCCTTTTCGTGGTGAAGGCAAGAGCTATTTATAAAGGCAAATAATCTAGTTTGAGACATAAAGAAGCTTTTCTCGATTTTATTAAAGCTAGAATATTCAGTAATGTATAAAAATGTGTCTCCGGATTGATTGAATTCTTGACGAAAATCAAAAGTAATAGATGTTATCCGTATTATACATTTTCATCTGTTATCTATAAAAAGATAACAAACTGCTTAAACATTGCTTAAACCAATACGGTAAAATAAGAATTAATATTCCTTTGTACCTTTGGAAAAAGTATGTTCTATTGTAATGAATTAAAATTTAAGCCCTGGTTCATGCATGTACTCGCACATGCAATATTTGAAGTATCAAATTGCAATTTTCTAATTCTTAAATAGAATTATTTCTCAAATTGTTGAATTTAATGTTCGCTAAATCTAATGGCTATCGTTAGAATGGAGCAGCAAAAGAAAAATGAATTTGAAATGGCTAGATATCCTCCCATTGAATATTTGCATTTTCTAACTCTAAATCAGGTTTCTATTCAAAAACATTTTGAGAAATGGTATGAAATTTGAAGAAGTCGGAAGTATGAATCTTTTGTTTTCTTTGCTATGTTTGATCAAATGTATTGTAAAAAAAGTGACTTCATTAATTACGGTTTTGGTTTTATAATCTTCGGCCCATTTAGCATTCTTTCTTTAGAAGGACTTTGAGCTCGACTTCATCGAGAGTCGTAGCAGTGATAAATAGATGTTTAATAAAAAGTGTAAATTGAAATACGAATGATTTGACGCAACCGTTTTAGGAATAAAAGGCTCATTATTTCGATTATACTACAAATTTTAATTAAATGATGTGAAAATAATTGTGAATAATAAACCAATCAATGGATAAATATAATTTTAAGTGCCCCAAATTTACTAATACTATAGTATATTTTAAATGGTATCTAATTAATGTGTTGTAGAATAATAGCAATAAGTAAAATTTAGCAATAAGTAAGACAACGAGCACTTTTCATTGGCAGTAAATTTGAAATATTTGGGAACTCTATCGTTGACGATTTACTTATTGAAATTCAATTTGAGGAGATCATTACTGTCTTTTGCGGATATTTCAGACATACTGACCCCTCCGGTTTGTGATCAATGATTTCGTACCGAATTTCCCTCCCCCTCCTTATCATTATCGACTCAGGAAATAGAAAAGCAGAAATTTTAATTAAGAGTCTCAGATTGTAAGAAATTTCAGACGGATTAGAAAAGATACTTAGAGCATGGTAGGCAAAATATTAATTACTGAGAAAGCAGATATTAATTTCAATTGGAAAAGACAACCAATTTCCCTCGAATCATAATAAAATATTCTTCAAATGTTCTTAAGTTTCTGTAAAACATATTTTTCTGCACATAAATGATAATATAACAATATAGTCTGAATAGTTCTTTAAAATATTTTTCATTACCAAAGCTTATATACAATTTTCTGCAACAGAGTCCTTCAAAGCAATACTGTGGCATAATTTTGAAATTTGTCAGATGTCATTAACAATACCAGAACTTTGATTCTTGAACATGTATAGTGACATTATAGCAAGTAGAATTAATAAAACAGAATTATATGCATTATTAGTGAATAATAGTGGCAATATATCTACCAACAACCGTTTCATTTCATATTTTTTTATACTAAAATACTTCAATTTTGGATTAAAAATAAAGAATATAAATGTAGGAAAGAAATCTTAACTACTGAGAAAAAAGATAGACAGCAGCCATTTAAGGAAGACAAGCGTGATTCTTTTTAATCACAATAAAGAATACTTCGTGTAAACTATACTTACGAAAAATGCTAAAATACTTACTATATTAGCTGTGTACTGTTATTTATTTCTAGTCGTAAATGAGGAGATTATGGGATCAGCGGAAGACTTGTTTAAAATCCTTTTTCCTGGGAGACTCACTATTTAAGACACGAAATCATCAATAACATGAAATGGTGGATTCTTCTTTCTGATATAGGTAAGAGCCTCTTTGAAGGGTTGAAAAATAATTTAGTCTAGACACAGTAGGAAAATTCAGTTCATTTTTATCAAAAAGTGGGATGAAAACAGAAACAAAATACAAGAAGTTGGCTTATGAATTATAAGACAAAAAATATCAAAGAAATTTCACGGCTACGTTTGATTGTGTGACTGGGTATCTGAACTGATTGTAGTTATTGTGCTATTTTGAAACTAGCCACCTTTGGTGTCCAGTTCGTTCGCCCAGTTTATCAACTTGTTAAGTTGTTATCTGGTTAATTTGTTATTTGTTATGACCGAAAAATATTAATTCAATCGGAATACTTCAAATTAACAAGTATATACATTACGAAATAAAAGAGGAAGTGAATGTCTTACTACTGAGTTAATGACTGATAAAAATACTCGATTGAATGTTTTGGTGTATAGTTTAAATTTCCACTTTGCTTTTAAATTTTTTTGCGGTAATGTAGAAAATTGAATTAAAAATATTACTTTTTTAAAGAGTAAAGTGTGCAGAAATGAAATTAATATCATTTAAAAGATATTTTTTTGAGTTTTAAAATAATACAAAGATAATTTTTATAAGATAGTTGATTTACAAAATATGAATATCAATTTCCATAAGGAAGTCATAATAATAAAACTAGACTTAAAATTAATGTACGGTCGCCGAATTTGAAAAATTTTAAGGCGATTTGACACCATTTTTTGCATTTAAAAGTTATTTGTTACCATTTCAGGTATAAATTCGGGAGTAGCAGTTTATAGGCAAGTTTTCTTTACGGTTGGCACGATTTTTATGTGTTTGTCTCGAGAAACTGCTATGCAATTTGGTTTAGGTTACAGATTAATTATTTCAAAATGGGTAAGCCTATTTTTGCGCTAGATTAAGCATTTTGTTTGAAATTTAATTATTTCGTTTATGTCTTATTTCCTTTGACTGAATGCACTTTTTGGTGAGATGGCGAAACATCTCCAGGATATTTCTAATAATAATTTGCAGCTCAAATAATTAGCTGAGAGAAATGTTAGATTTAATGTACCTTTAAAAAATATTCAATCAGTGAAGCAGTCTGAAATTCATATGATGGTTTGTTCATATTTGAAAGTTGCCATTCTACAGTAAGTAATAAGCACGATTTCTGAGTCACATACTTAGGGTTTCATATATAGAGATTGTCATATTTTATAATTATCAACAAAAGTTATCAAAATATA
Source organism: Argiope aurantia (assembly GCA_026543865.1). Classification (NCBI taxonomy): domain Eukaryota; kingdom Metazoa; phylum Arthropoda; class Arachnida; order Araneae; family Araneidae; genus Argiope; species Argiope aurantia. Next base: position 127,183 of record JAPMOR010108046.1, on the reverse strand, counting down.
TTAACACAACGATATCTTATATCCCGTATATCACTAAATATAAATAATATATCTTTATATTTAACGAAAAGAATATACTAAATATATTATGTATTCAATACACAAGAAGCTTGCTTAAAAATCGCAATTTTTCAAAACTTTACAGTGTAATTGTTCCTTATATTGTTGTTAAAGAAAATTGTAACTTTAGCCAACAGATGTTGGAAAAGACTTCCCTTTATTTGAATGTGAAAAATCAATGTAAAATACCCACGGCACCATCATTCATCAAATACAATTTTTTAATACTCAGTGTCATACTTCTTTTCATTTTTAAACAGTTTTTGTAATAAAACTGTCAAACCATTTTAAACAAACACACATACACATAAAAAAATAATAATACTCAGCATTTTTATAATAATTTTCAGAAAGAAAATGTATATTTTCTCTGCACTAGGAGAGGGAAAAGTCACTTTCTAACGAGGGTCGTCTTCTGTAATGAATACCGTATCTTAATTATTTCTGCAAGCAAGTAACAATTCTGCTTTTCAGCAATTTTGTTTCGATTTAAACTGTTTAGAGACCTCTTTGATTTACAAAATAAATAGTAATTTATATCCCCCCAGACACTACTCTTATATTTTTTTCACTCTATTTCATAGACCTTTGAGCCTTTGAACTCTTTGAGCCATTTTCAAGATAACTGATTTCTTTTCTCGTCATTTACATTTGAAGGAAGTATTAAATAATCCCCCTGTTTACGGAAAATTAACTAAAAAAATCCTCTAGAATTTTTCTTCTTTTTAATCAAATTTAGCACAAATAAATGGAGAAAGGCACTGAAAGATAGAGAGCGTAACACAACTTCATTTCCGGCTCCCAGGTAAATTCCTTCTTCCAAGGAAATCTCTAAAGACGAGACAGATAACGACCTCATTAACCGTTTCGAAAGAAAAAACACGGCCTTTTTTGTGGACGTTGAGACCTAAAGAGCTGTTTTAGTTTAAAAATATAGACTTAAAGTTCTTTTCTATTTCGGTTTTTGTCTTTAGTTTTACTTTTCTTTCTAAGCAACAGACAAAAGTTTTCGATACTGTTGTTGAGAGGATCAAACTGCAGTTGGATTCAACTCAGATTTATTTCTCGTTTTTTAAACAATTCTACACAAATTTCTCTCTGATCATAATTATGGCTAGGAAAAACAGGAATTATATTAAACATTTTATTTAGTTAGAAGATTTCTTCATTAATGATCCAATTCTAAAAATAACAACTGAAGGAATTTGACAAACAGAATTACTGAATGTTCGTCATGGTTAAATGTCGAAGATAGAAACTGAGTACTCACTTTATTATTCAAACTTTTATACCAGAAAATAGAAATGGAGAAACGTAAGGCTTTCATTTGCAGATTTTGGGTGAATCTTCTTTACAACATATTGGGTAGTTGATGGCATGAATATTTTTATGAATTTTCAATATTTGAGCGAGTTTCTTTGAGCAGAATACCGATATCATTTGTACTTATGTTCTAGTGATGTTCTTAAGGGAAAATTTATCCTTGTCGCTTCTTTTCTGTTTTGATTTTAATGAAGTATTATATTTAGGCCTAAACTATCCCTTTGAAAAGGGGAAAGCTAGTGATAAATGAAATATTTTGCACTTCGAGTTATTTTTAATTAAAATACCATGCATTAAATTACTTAAAATTTCATGAAATATGAGTAAATTGCTGCAAATTAATATACGCAGATAAGATAAACAAATTCTACTGTTGACTCAAATAGAAACCTAGGCCCTTTCACTAACCATGGTATTTGTGTTTCTGTTATAAAGGTAGACATCAAACGGGTGTACAAGTTTGGTAGAGAATCTAATTTCTTCAGTAAGGGAATGATATCAATTTATTGTTTTTTGTGTGTTTTCCGGATTCGGGGAAATCAAAAGTATGAATAGTCGTCAAAATCGCAAATTTGAATTTAAAAAGGTGAGAAAAATTATTTAACAACTGAGATTTCGGCTTTGTCATGTAATGAACTCCCACCGGGGGACGGAGTAGCATCTCAGAAATGAGGTTGTGAAGATTCCGGAAGGATAGTTGGTTTTCGTCACCTTGGTGGGTACAGAAATGGTGAGGGTCGGCTACCTCCTATCGATGATGGGACGTACTTTCCACCGGAAGGGTTGTGCCATGGCCAGTGATGGTTCTTAGAACTCAACCACAGTTCCTGCAAGTGTTGCTGTCTCAGTTGTCCGGTCAATCAGCTTTATCCGTGTGCCTTCAGGCTGGTCGAAATTGTCAATTGATTACATACTTTGTATTCAAGAATGTAAAAATGACTAGCACTTTTTATTTAATTTTAATATTACATGAATATTATTATGATATAATACTAAAAATTTTATAGTTTTTGTCTGTTTATTCCACTTTCCAGAAAACAATAAGATTTACCTATATATATTTTATTAATGTAATTACATATTTTATTATTATTTTCTTTATATATATTATAATTGCTTAGATTAGTTGAAAAGTACAATGCCCAGCGTACTCCGAGGACTCATTTTCTTCGATATATTATCAGCATTTTAGAAAAACAAGTTAAAAATAAAACAAAATGCCTAAAATTTTCTAAACCCTAAAACGAAATGTTATCACATTTGTATGATTATATCTTCCTAAAAATTTGGAAGAGTTCTCTTGATTGGTCGCGATAATGTCAAAATATATCTAGAGTCACTTCAAAATTTAATGCATTAATTTTCTGAGGTAACTATTCATCTTTCAAAATGCTGTCAGTATTTTGATAATGTCGGATTAATAAAAATATTAAATAAAACAAAAACATTTATTTTTATTAAATTCATCGATTGATCATAACAATGCAATTCCAGTTACTTAAGAATCCAGTGTAGCTCTTTCGATTCAATGCTAAAGGATAAAATATATTCCTAAAGATTAGATTTCATTATAATGATATATAAACTATTATAATACCTTATATATCACTATAATAATTAATTTATATAACATAATAGGAAACTTTTTTTTTTCTGTTTATTAAAATTGAGACAATATGGTTGGAAAAACCCTTTATAATCCAAACATTTTAAAAACCCAAAACATCGAATGATCTGATATCCGTAATTCCATTTCTAAAGAATTCAGTGTAGTCTTCTCGATGATTCATGCTGGAATGAAATATGTACTCCGAGATTAAGCTTCGATGATGAATATCTTGAGCAGGATGTCTTGAAAGAGAATTTCAGACCATTCATCATGTCACGGTTTTAACGCTGAATGCTGCTAGAGAACACAAAATTGCCTTTCATTTAAAGTACCCAGCACAGCTTATTACCGTAATTGATAGTAGATAAGATTTAAATATGAATTATCAGCTTAAAAATCTCTTATTCTATTGGGGAAAAATATTTGCAGTTTGACTTTAATAATATAACTTGAAATATGCTTGGATATAAGACTTGGCAATCACATAAGCTCATTAATTCAATCATTTATCTCTATTTTTATACCTAAATATAAGATAGATAAGATATTAAAGACTATTTTAATTATTTTTATCATTTTGAAAAAAAGTATGACATTTTTATTATTATTATCATCATTTAAAAATTATTAGTAATTATTGCTGATATATTAAAATGTCAAATTCTTATCATTACTATGTTGAAAAAAAGAAGGATTTACATCCTTTACTGATATTATTGTTTCAAAAAAAGAGTTCTTCACTGAAACCAAAATACGAAATGATTCTTGTTACTACAATATTTCGATTTACCACTAATACTACATATTTTCTTGTCATCACTGATGATATTCTCCCAAAAAATTAGTAATTTAGTTTGGCTAAATATTTTTTTAAAATTCAAATAAGGTAAGATAATATCTATCGATTTTGACGTTGTCCTAATCTCATCCATAACTGTTCTTACGAGATAGTGTTGTGTCTCATCAAAATAGATATCGTCTTCGTTAATATATTTTTGGGATAACAATGATCAAATATTTACTCAAACATAAATCAGAGACAAATAATGCTTGAGTTAATGACTAACAATAATGAATTACTTAATATTAATTAATATTACTAAGGTGGCTCTCAAATTATAGTGAGTATGCGCGTGTAGGGCATTGAACAAAATCATCAAATCAAAATTTCAAAGCTATTTTTTGGCTGCTATTTTTCATTTATGAAAATTGGTTTATTCTTGGAATTGAAGATTTTCATCAGAGAAAAATAAGGTTACTCAGAGCAAAATAATCAAAATTATAAAAAAAAAACCGCCTCAATCACTTTTAATAATTTCTGCTCACATAAAAAATAAAACATTAAAATTCTGTATTTTTCTTTTTGACCTTTGAGAGCTTTGCGTACTTATTCTTGCAAAAGTATGTAGATTATTTCGTAGAAGATAATAATAATTAATAAACCATATCTTATTTCTATTTTAATTTATATCATGAAAGTTGAATATGCTGATATATATATATATATATATATCATAATGAAGGGGTCGTTTTGTCTTTAACTTAAAAGTGAAAAAAAGGTGATTATTTTCAAAATTTATCTTTTAGAATTCAGAATATTTGTTTTGTAAAATGTTTTAGCATCAATTTTAAGGCCGGAAAAAAATTACATGATGTTTAACAAAACAATATTCTCTCATTTGCCCATTTTAATTCTAAGCGCAATGATTCCTCTTTGTTTTTAATTTGCCCTTTGTTTCTATCGATTTTTTTTTAAGTTTCAAATGTAAGTAAACAAGATAGATAGTTTCTTCAACAAGTAAAATAGTGCTTATTATTATTTGTTTAGCTGAGAAAATTACAACAAAACAGTGTTTTTATGCTTAAATAATAATTCTTTTAAAATTATATTAGGAAAAAATTTTAATAATAAAAGTTTTTTATGGAATGAAACGTGTGTGGATAATTTAAAAGTCTCAAAGGAATAATGTTTTGTTTTAATGCTTATATAGTTGTTGATTAAATATTTTCTTTGTACTTAGCTCAACTAGACGTGCATCTTTATTTAAATCAGATAATTAAAAGGCGTGTAAGAATTAGGACGTTGTATAAAAATGGTAAAAGCTCAAAAAATGTACGTAATAAATGGTTTTTTTTATGATTTGTATTTTGGTATTAAAAAATATAGAGAGAATATGTGAATTTATTTTCATACAATGACGGAAAAAGTATCCCAATACCAAGATAGAGATATGTTAAATAAACAAAATTTCGTAGGCTTGTTTACACATCTGAAAGATGACATCGATTCAAATTTCGCGCATCGCGCATAGGTGTGGCGCTAGTAGCACCACTCAGAACTTGCAAATCAGGTTTGCTTTAAACGCGTGCTGTAAAGTTCGTGAGCTTTATTTATCTTTGAAATTTGACTTATTGAGTTGAAGTTAGCCAAGAATGCCATTAAGAAGACGAAAAAGCCATTATCAACCGTTCACCGAGTTTTCAACGAGGTTGGATAATAAAGCTACGAGAAGATGGATTTTCTTTCCGCGATATTGGCCGGAATATATCCGCTGTGCTGTGATTGTTGGGAACAATAGTCAAGAGATGGTACTGTCTCAACAAAGCCGGGTTCCGGGCGACCACGTGGCACTACTGAGAGGGAAGACCACCGTATTCGGTGTGCGGCTGTGCCGCATCGTACTGCGTCTACAGCAGAAATTCGAGCTGCAGCTGGTACCACAATGACACAACGAACTGTAAGAAATTGGTTACTTCAAGGATAGTTCCGAACCAGGCGTTCTGTAGCGCGCATTCCACTGACTCCAAGTCATATCCGTTTGCGACTCCAGTGGTGTCAATCCAGAGCTCATTCGAGGAGGGAGTGAAGATCTGTTGTGTTTTCTGATGAAAGCAGGTTCTGCCTTGGTGCCAGTGATGGCATTTGTTGGTCAGAAGGAGGCCAGGGGGAACGCCTGCAATCAAAAACTGTCTGAGGCCGAGACACACTGGACCAAAATGTGGAGTCATGGTCTGAAGAGCAATTTCCTATGAGCACTCTCGTGGTTATCCCAAACACACTGACTGCAAATTTGTATATCAGTCTGGTAATTCAACCTGTAGTGGAACCATTCATGAACAGCATTCAACAGCAGCAGGATAACGCTCGTCCTCATACCGCTGCTGTAACACAATTTACTCTACAGAGTGTCGACATATTACCTTGGCCTTTGAGATCACCAGATCTGCCTCCAATTGTACAAGAATGAGATATAATTGGATGACAACTCAAGCATTATCCACAACCAGCATTGATCATCCCATTATTGACAGAACAAATACAACAAGAATGGAACTCCATACCACAAAATGACATTCGACAACTGTATGACACAATGCATGCACGTTTGCAGGATTGTATTCAAAATTGAAGAGATTACATCGGCTATTAATGTAACAGCATTTCACATTTGAAATGCATTTTCTTCAGCTTAAATTAACCTGTGATCTCTGTGAAAATTTAATCAATTAAACATGTTAACTGGACAAATGCATTGTCCAAATTTCCTTACTCTACAATAATTTTTTTCTTGGTGTTGGGAATTTTTTTTCAGACACATGTTTTCAGTTCAGTATAATTTTCCATACTTTTCTTGTTAATAATTTACTTTCTTGTTCGTGTGCTTTGAAAAATTAAAACAGAAAATGTGCTTGATGATTTTAGTTACTAAAGGTTTAAAAGAAGGAATTCATTTTGATTTAAATTATTTTTATTCTTTCAAACACGACTATTTTTGTCTTTGCCAGAAACGCGTCTGCATTTTCAAATGAAAACAAAATAATTTGAATCGGAAGAAAAAATATATGGTTACTGACATCTGACGATGGATTAAACCAGTATTCTTTGATATTTATTTTACCAATTTTGGCTTTAACAACAAATTGTTTCTTTGGAACCTGCTGGCTTTTAAATGGTTTCTCTGCTTCCCACCAAACAAAATACAAATGAGGTTCGTTTTATTATCATTTATTCTCTAGCAATCCTCTTGGGAAGCAATCGACCTCCCACATATTGCAGTTTAGGAATTTACTAACATTTACTATCAAGTGCTATCTAGGTGCTACAAAGTGTTTTTGATTAATGAATGAATCATGCATGTCTTTTAACTTGATTCAATGGTTTCTTCTTATTAATGTTGGGAAGATGTGCTATATATCTCGTTGTAAAAAAGCAATTCTTGATAAAAATGAATTAGTAAAACATTATTGAAATATAAACGATATTAGAACGGTACATAGGCAAAAAATGGTTACAGAAAAACAATATAGAAAACTTAAAAATATACTTTCCTCACTTATTTTGTGGAGTATATGTCTTAATTTTTCATAGAAAAATAAAGTCAAATATACATTACATAGATATATTTTTATTTAAAAGTTCTTTTGAAGTAGGAGCCATTTAAATTTAAAAAAAGAAAATCTTTGAAATGGAAATAAATAAACAATTAAGATATCTTCAGTAATATGGTACTCTTTGCGACGTCAAAAAGTTATTTTCAAATAGTTTTATTCTATTTTAAAGATTATAACACATGAAAGCATTAACTTTTGATAAAAATATATTGTATTCACTTGAAGTGGAAGTAGAAATTCTTTATTGTTTTTCTGTTTCAAATATTTAGGATTTTCATTCTGTCTGAAGCACATTTAATTAAAGTAAGCTATAAATTGATGCACGATTTTTTTAAATTATCTATTTATTAAATACAGCTTGAAAAATCTATTCTTCATTTTCTTTTTAAAAGTGAAGCGAAACATAATCATAATTTATATAAAGTATTCGAAACATTCATCCATATTTCATATTTTATCTCTCCTTAGAATAATTTTTAAAAATTGAAATCTAGCATCCAAAATATATTTAAATATTAAAACATTTTAAAAAATACAAAAAAAAAAATATTAATGTGTTAAAAGTCTAAAATGCCGATCTTTTGAATATTCTCCTTAATAAATTAATCTTAACTTAAATTTCCCAGTTCGCACAGAATAATCAAATCTGTAAAGCATCGAGAATTTAAGAACTAACAAAATATTAAATGAACGATGGATTTTTCCAAAGATTCCCTCGCTAAGAAATTATCACGAAAGGTTTTCTTTCTACCTCAAACAAGGGAATTGACTGATTGCACAGTAAATTTATCTTTAGCTCGCGCATTCAATTTATTTTAGATCCTATATCCATTTTTCTCTGCATTCTACTCACAAAGTGATAAATTACTTTTCGTGGTTCAACACGTGAACTATGTAGAAAAGCTCCGATCCTAATTCGCAGGGCAATTTGCTTTTAAATGACTTTCCTTCATAACTCCAACCTGTCAAAAAGCTCTCATGCACATTCGTTTATGGATGTAAATAAATGTTAATAACTACATAGTTATTGGTTCAGACACTGCATTTGGGTTTTCCCAATACTGAATGAAATTAATTTTATTCTAGGAATGTTAATTCGTTTTATTCATTTCTACTAATAATGAATGTGTGTGCGTGTGCTGGCATTTTGCAATCCAGATTATTTGACATACACCAATAAACTCGGGACCTTGGAGGGTAAAAATGTGCACATTGAAGAGATTTTTCATGAAATTGCAATTAAAATTTTAATTGATTAAAGTTTAAATTTTGGCATTTTTCTACGATATTTTCCAAAAATATTACTTTACAAAAATAAATTTTTAAAACATTTAAAATTATTAAAAACTATTTTTTAAAGATATCAATTTAATAATACGGAGAATTTTTGCTGTATTAGGTAATTTTCTAAAACTAATTTATTAGTTAATTTTCTAATGATTAGAAACAAATTCATTCTTAAACAACAAACAAAAATGGAAGAAATTTTATCTTTAGAATAAGATTATGAAAATTGCAATTCATATGATATCTTTAATCTTCCATTTAAAATAATGAGAAATGACTTATCTTTTGTCACAGAAGAATAGAATAAAAAAAATTACAATGCAGAAGAAACACTGCTCTACCAACACTAAAAAAATAACTTTTATTTTCTCACATAAAAATAAAATTAAATATCAGAATACAGAAAAAAATAATGCTCTAAAAACGCTCTGTACGTTGTGGAACCTTACGTGCATTATATTAACGAATTAAATAAATCAATTTGTCTGATTCTAAAAGTTGACTTAATAAAATATAGAGAAATAAGATTGCAAAAAAATAGAGAATGAATAAGAGATATATGCAAATAAATTGCTCGCTATAACGTTGCCATGAAAGGCTATCTAACTAATCCAAGGAAGGAAGTAACAGGTTATATTTTAAATTTATCTTTTAAGGCACTAATTCAATTTATTTGCTGAATCTATATTCATTTTTCTGCCTCCTCATCTTACGAAATAAAAAAGTAATTTGATTCATCACTCAGCACGAGAATTACTAATAATAGCTTCGCTGCTATTCGTAACATAATTTATATGAAAATAGCTTTCTCTCGTAACTAATAAGGTACCAGTTTAAAACAAAGTATTCGCATGTTACCAGACCAAAGTTTTTTTTTAAACTTTCGGGATATTTATTTATTTTTTTCATTTCTAAATGTGGGCAAAGTTTTCGTTGTGATTTAAAAATACATAGATAATATTTTTTCTAGTCTCTGTTTTCGTTTTCTACAAAGTTTCTACAAAATGGTAAATTTGTAAAATATTTGACATTCTGTTTGCCTTTATAACTAGTTATTCTGATTTCTTTTCATTACTTTTAGGTCAGTCTTAATTTCTTCAAAAAATATTTATTGATCTGAATTTTCCATTTTTTGATATGATATTTCACAATTCGTTTTAGAATTACAGAAAAATCTGAAAAAACAACTTATTTTACTGACATATGTAGATGAAATGTCTATTGTTAAAAATTATAAACGTTTAAATGTTTAGAAAATAATACCATCAAGTGTGAGAAATTTCCTCTTCTTTAACAAGGAAATAGATATGCTTTCATGGGTTTATAGAACAATCAGAAAAATAGATAAATATGACAGTTCAATTGTAGGTTTGTATCTGGAGAAAACTCGAATTGTTTAAATTTTTTTTCTCCATAAATTTATTGAAAAATGACTTTCTAATCATCAATAAAATATCATAAAGTCTTTATTTAAGATTCATCTAGAAATTCGTATAAATATAACAGAAAATACTTCACGAAGCAAAAACAACCTATATTATATTAAAATGATGGTTTAGACAGGTTTACGTCTTTATATGACGCATAGTAAAAATATCTACCATTAAATTCTATGGAAATTTTTCATTGAATATAAATTAAATACTAAGATAGCGATGCAAGTGTTTTATATTAATTAAATAACGGTAATGATAAATTGTTAAAAATTATACGAAATAATAATATGTACTTTTTTCTTTAGCACCACACAGAAATTCGAAATGGAGTTTACATTCTGAATTTCAAAAGAAAAAGGATTTCATTTTTCTAACAAACGCACCATTTTGCAAGGAATCAACAAATAAATTTCTTTGTCTTCATTTTCTCTCAGATCAGCGGATATCATGAACTTCCCTTTTACATCCAGATACTTTGACATTTGAAACGTCTTATCAGTTTTAAATTACAATTTATTCATCATTTCAAAGCAAATATTTATGTTTTCTGTGGTTTTCTGTTTTTTTTTATTACAGTTTTAATATTATCACGTAGGTACTCTACTGTGGAACTCAATGACACACACAAGAAGTAGAGCTAAATCAATTTATTAACTCAACTCTGAACTCAGAACACAGTGACTAACAGATCTTCTGCTTTTATACTAGCAGGGAAAGTCCCAGAATACTTTTCTGGAGACAGTAAAAAAAGTCCAGAAAACCTATCTGATAAATTAAAGAAAGGCCCAGAATCTTCTGGAACATGAAATTAAGGAAAACATAAGGTCAAGGAATTAAATATTTACACTAACTGTGAATCGCATTGTCTCTAGTGGGATTCGAACTTACGATCTCTTGATTACGAGATCAGTACTATGACCATTCGGCCATGGAGAGTCGACAACTTCTTTTCAATGCGGCAATATATGATATTGTGAACAATGGCAGATGTGCAGGAAACATACAAAATTAAACATAAATATTACACAAGGAATTTGCAGTTAAATAATTATTTAAGCAGATATTCATTAAAAGTTTAGAGATGTTATTAAATATTTTAATTTATACAAATAAATTATCAAATTCGAGCCATGAAATAATAATAACAAATTTTTTAACCTACTCTCAGTACAATGCAAGGAATGACTCAAACATATTTCACAATTTCTAATTGTAAGGCGATTCTATCATAATTCCCTCCTTTTTTCTTTTTGTCTTCGAATTGTCGTGTAGATGCCGCGGTGTCCTGATGGTAAGGTCCCGGTTTGCGAACCGGGGAGTTTTAGGTTCGAGTCTCGATTCTGCTTAGGAAGCATTGTGCAAGCGTGTGTGGTGTACGTTAAATCAGTCGGGAAAAATGTACCCGTGGTGTATGTAAAAGTTTGGTGGGAGGGAGGGAGTCAGTTCAGATGTTCATCCGCGTCATCTGACCACGGTTCAAAATTATGAGGTCCTTCTCAAAATATCCCCAGTGTTGATTTAAAACGGGAAGTTAACGTAACTAAATTTTTAAAAAAGTTTTCGTGTATCTGTCGTGTCACAAGATATTTTTAAATAACATTGTGAGCATAAACAGATAGAATAATAACAAATAGAAAACAAATAAACATAAACAAATAGAAAATTAAATTATCATACTAATATGAGTTGCATAAAATATTTATTTTTTACATATATAGAGAACTGTTGAGCAATCATTAAGAATGGGCATGCATTATTAAATATTTTGAATTATATTTATTTAAAATTATAGTTGAAAAAAATGAGAATAATAACTATTTTAACTAACACTCAACAAATTGCCACAATGTCTCCAACATCTATTATATTTTCTAATGTATTAAGATTCTTTCACTTTTTTGAACCTATTTATTTTTTGTTTCTTCCATTTTTCGCATATATGCATATTTCTATTCGAGTCACAAAAGATTAATTCTCTTTTTCTGAAAATCGAATAACAGTGAACGTATAAAATGACTTTTAAATTGCATTTTTTTAGTATTTGAATCTTTCCCAAACAATACTTTACAGTTTTCAATATTAAATTTTAAAATGAAAGCTCGTATTAAACAAACATATGATAATTCAGCCGCTAACAAAGCAATGAAACTCGTTTTGAGAAATAATTCTTTACTTATCATTATTTTCAAAACATATATCAGCTAGTTATTTTACTAAATAAATAAATACATACGCATTTGAAAATCTTTTTTTTTTTAATTTCATCATGAAAGATATATAATTTAAACAAACACGAAAATGTTTTAATATTTACTCAGCAAAATTTATAGCATTAATGAAAAAAATTCCATTCAAATCTTGTTTACTTTCCTTTGAATTGTATTTCAGCGAAAATAAACGAAGCTAAATTTAAAACAATTAACGTTAAAAAGACGGATTTTAATACTTCTGAATAAAAAAGTGTAAATTATATGAAAATAACAATTTTAATATGTAGTTTATTATAGAATTATTTTTAGGATCTAACTTAAAGCAAATATTTTGATATAAATTTAAACGATAATACTACTCTCTTCAACAAATAGAGATACTTGAATTGAAAAAAGAACAATGCTTTAAATTTCAAAACAGAAAAAGAAGGCTTTTGGAAAATAGACTAGAATTTAAAGTTCCCAAGGATATATTTTATACAATAGATAAAGATGAAGAATTGAACTAAAATATATACTTTTAATCATTGTAATTAATTTCATGAAAGCTGATCTTTGAAATATGACTTTAAGTCAAATAACTTTTTATTAAAGTTGCATGCATATAACATACAAAAGAAAAAAAAAATCTGATAATAGTGCGGAAGAACAGCTTTTGTGACTTCAGTGGACTAAAACAAACATCTATCTTTCTACTTGTTAACACAAATGCCTTTGATTTATTTACAATATTCATTTTAATATTTTACTATTTGCTATATTCTTTTGTTATAACTAGAGCATAAAAATGTTGCTAGAAGTTAACTATTTACAAAAGTAAATTACAAAAATTAAATTTAAGTACATCATTTATTATTTATCTACAAGAAAACAAAAGGATTATTTCTCAGGAAAACGCATCACGTTATGAAAATTTAAATAAAATATATTATCGATATTAATCATTTTAAATATGTATTGTTAGTTTTTGATATTTTTATATAAATTTTCAAATATATATATATATATATGCAAAAATATTTTTTGTTGATTTTTTTAATGAAATTAATGAAATTTCTTATATAATTTTGTTTATGTTATGTTATAAATTTGTTACCAATAATTAGAATTGCTAATTATCTTTCTATAACAGCTAATTTAACTTCTATTAGGCAAGATAAATATCATTAAATATCATAATCTTACAGATCTTAAATGAAAAACTTCGGACTATAATCGTATATATACAAAAAAAAAAACTACTTGCATTGGGTATATCACCTTATTTTAAAACGAAAGATGTTACGTCTTATTACTCAAAAATATGTTGATATTTCAAAACAAATTTGATATAAATTTGATCTACTTAAAATTTAGATTTATTTTTATAAAAGTGACTTAAAATTAAAATTTATTTTTATAAAAGTGACTTCTACTATCTTTCTAACTAGTTCACCAATGCTGTTTTATATTAAGTTGAAATCAATAATTAGTACCAAATATATTTGTGTCTCATTGCTTTTAATAATTAAATCTATCGTAAGAAGCACAAATATTCATTACAAACAATCTTCCTACCTTAGAAACACAGAAAAATAAAATATACGAGTATTACTCTTATATTCATAAAATAGAATGAACTTTTCCAAAGCAATATTAAATCACTGCTAAAGAAGTGCCCTAGGATACAAAGCAATGAAATGAATAAACATTCTTTTAATAAACAGGCTTCCATTTAATACCGGGAACACGCGAATGTATTGTCTGAAACAATTGCTAAAGACTTATTTATGCTTCTTTACAGACAGCGGAGGTGGCGGCGATTCTTTTGACAGCTTTTGACTACAAGGGAAAGTCATTTTAAAGCAAATAGCCCGATGAATTAGTATCGAGGCTTTCCCTCGAAGTTTACGTATTGAGCCTCGAATAAAATTTATCACTTTATAGCGAGAATACAAAGAAAAATGAAGTGAAAATAAATTGAATCTCGTGCAGAAAAATAGATTTATCATCTGACCTTTTACTTTTCTACCATGAGCTAGTTCGATAGCTCTTTCGTGGTAATTTCATAGCCAGAGATTTATTCGTGAATATCGTTTGCTCGCTATATCTTTTGTTCTTTATCTGATTTCATTTACACATTGCTTTAAAAGTTCGTTTGTTTGTTTTAAACCGAGGGAATCAATTTAAGAATTATTTATTTTCCCGCTTTTTTAGAATTTAGAAATTAAAATTTTAATAGTGAAAGGTAATTTCCTTTCTGGCTCTTGATATTTGAAGATACTTTACTTCTAAACTTTTATTAAACTTCTAAAACTTTTCAGTACTGAACACTAAAGTAATATTAATAGTAGTTTATGAATAATATAGTTGATTGGCAGAGTTTTATATAAAATAATTTGAAAATAGTGTTTTCAGTTTTTTTATTAGTAAACTAAACCACCGAATACTTTCATTTTAATTATTTTCTTATTTAATAATTATTTTCTTAATCTTTAATAATTATTTTCTTAATATTCTTAATTATTTTCTTAATCTTAATTATTCTTAATTATTTTCTTAATCTTATTTATTCTTAATTATTTTCTTAATCTCAGAATTCTTTCATTTTAATTTTTTTCTTAATCTTTCATTTTAATTAATTCTTAATGTTTTTCTTGCTTTAACTCTGTACCAGATGGCGCCACATGTTCATTA
>JAPMOR010108046.1:52947-111790 GCA_026543865.1 Argiope aurantia | reverse complement strand
TATATATATTATTATATATATATTATTATTTTATATATATATATATATTATTTTTACCGAAATGTCAGCTGAGGAAAAACACTTGGCCCCCAAGACCCTTTCAGAGGTTGACAATCTTTGAAGTAGTCTCTTTGATAGAAAGTAAGGAGCAAGATCTTTCTGTTATATAAAGAAAAAGGAAATACTTTAAATTTTCTCAAAGTCTACATCTTCCGTATTACAACTAGAGTGTCTGAATTTGAAAATACAGTAGGAAATAAAATGGTAAAATTCTTCTGAATGGAAGCTTTGAAAATGTCATCTAATCTAAATTAAACGAAAAAGAAAATTTCACATATTCTTTAAGGGTTATCAGCTTCCTATTTGAATGCATGATTATTATCGGGAGTTTTTTTGAAGGTCTTTAACATGTTTAATTATTTTTTAGAACTATCATACATCCTTTCACTTTTTTCGAAGTTTCTGTGGAATATAGGTAAAATATTGGATAATTTCTCAATCCTGAAGCTGCTGCAATCTTATATATTTGTTCCGTTTGCTTGCAAAGGCTTTAAATTTATTGCCTTCTTTTCGACGATTGATTTATGTTTACTTTTTTCATTACTAAATCAATATGTTAAAATAAAGGAAAATCAGGCAGAAAGATATGTATTAAGATGATACAAAAATTTTAAAAAATAATGGTAGATTTGTTCAAAGTTAACATTGCTCTTAATGCTTTTATGTTCTTTAAACTTAAAAACATTTGATAAATATATTGTACGAAAATGAAATTGATATCACTGAAATGGAAAATTTTCAAATGTTTAGATGGTATTAAAATATTTCGTGAAAAATTGCTTGCTCTGAAATTACTGCAGAAAAATAATAATCTCTCGGTTAATTACTAATTCAACAGAAGATTTATGAAACAACTAATTTTTGCACTTTGAGAAGCTGACAGAATTTTTCCTCTTATCGTAACAAATAAATGTGAAAAATCTTATTGAAATTGGCTCAGTCCTTCAGGAAGAGATTTGGAACATACATGCACAGCACAAAGACTTGCATTTATATTAGGATAAGAAAATAAATTCAGATCTTCATTTGTAAAAACTTGCATAGTTCAACGATCCAGGTTCTCTACTACAGGTTTGTAGATTTTTCCTTTCTTCCCATGAATTATCTTTGCTCTTTCATTTTAGTACGAAGTAAGTGTAGACAACAACACCATAAAACGATCGTTACTATTTACATCGAGTAAACATATTTAGTTTTTTAAGACAGATGTTCTCATTAAAACAAAACATTTAATTGCTTAAAGACACTAATGGATGAAAATTGGGGATATGTCATATCTGAACTAATATTCTTTAGACTTTCATATTTAAAATAATTTCACAATATTGTTTTATACAAAAAGATTGTCTGTACTAATGTGTACCGTCTGTAATAAAAAATTAACAATAAAAAAAAGAAAGAAATTGTTTTAATACACTATTAAAGTTTATTCTTTTTAGTAATTTACAATATTTATGAACATTTCTGTATTATGTTGTCTCTATGCGAATTTAATTAAGAAAAACTATTAGGCATTAAATTAACGTTTGACAAGAAGACTTCGTTAGCTTAATAATTCACAAGAATCCTCTGATTTAAAGAAGGTATTTTATTAGAGGAATTTGGCATAACCTATAAAAGAAATAATTATATTAAAGACAGATATTTCTTTAAAAGTTTTGAAATTAATTTAACATTGAAAACCACTTTCGAATCTGCCACTATTTCAAAAATTGTTGTCAAAAAATCATAAAAGAAATAATTTGAACTAAATTCAAAATGAAAAATTGATTTTGATAAGCAATGAATAGATGTAACTGAAAACAATTAGCTATTAATTATGCAAAATAATTTATTTCTTTTGATAACCATAACGAAATGATTTCACATCACTTCACATTAAATCATAATATTTAAATCCTTAATTATTTTGCCTTCTCTTCTAATAAGTTAAATCCCAACATTCATTTTATAAATATGTTACAATTCTTACTAAACAAGGATACATAGAATATTTGTGGATTGTATATAATTTTCAAATCCAGCTATGACAATTACGGATTTTATTTTTGTCATATGTTTAAAAAACGATAATTAGATGCACGTATGAACATGGGCTGGACGATATATTTAAAAAGGGGAAGGAAATTGTTTTGTAATTTTTTTATGCAGATTCACTTAACTTGAAAATGTTGAACATATCATAATAAAATCTGTTTTTTAATGTATTATGATTTTGTTATAAGCATTTAAAACATATTTCCTGTGCTGTACACCTTCTTTCTGTATATGTTTTTATATTTACGGAATAAAGCGGAATCAAAAATTGTTATCCATTATAAGTGATAGAATATTTTAAAATATATCAGCATATATATAAGCTTATGATGAAAACAGGTCCCTAAACAGTAATCTTACTATTTCAAAATCTAATTCTAACAACAGATCACCGTAGTCTCCAAGCGAATAAAGATGCATCAACATCCTGTAAATGTATTCTAAAAGATCGGGTGAAAAAAAACTGTCACAATAGGGCACAAATAAGCTTTTTAAGGTTGAATGATACTAAAGTACGCCATGTCAGCAAAGACGGTAAAATCTCAGGTAAATCGGATTTCGGATCAACGATCCTTCTTTTCGAAGCCTAGTCTCTACTCACTATGCTACTGAAGGCTCCACACAAACAAACAGGAATTAGTTTTATGCAAATATACATCGATAGAGTCATGCTACAAAATAATCAATTAGAGCTATTTTGTTGGGATAACAGATATCAAGATACTTTAAAATAGATTCATTTTGAATCGTTTGCTCTTTTTTTGCATTCTCACCTTAAGTATTTGCTGTGATATTTTGTTTACTGAACGCTGGTTATTGATAATTTTGTGCTGAGTCTTCATGGAATAAGTCTTTACATCATTGGTAAGTGATTTTATTGAAGTTTTATTTATTTGAATTTAATTTAATTTGCATTATTGAACTTTTATTTATATAAATAAAAGCTGTGTAAACTTTTATTTATTTAAATAATTGTTGTAATTAATAATGCTTTTGTTGTAATGACAATTTTTACAACTTTTGTTTATATAAATAATTATTGTAAAAATTGCATTTATATAAATACTCCTTACACTAATTATGTTGCGAATGAATCTCGATAAATCTGAATCATTATAAATAATAGATATCGTCTTCAAATACGATAATACAAAAAACTGCGAATTTTTATCCAAATTCATGTTTATAGCATAGTTGGACACCTTAAATGATTTGAAACTTGAAATTAAACACTTTAATTAAATATACGAGATATTAAGAATATAAAATGGCGACTAATCTTTCGATGTCTTCATCTTCTTAATTGCAAGTGCAATCTTCTTAATTGCTCAGTGAAAATGCAACGTGTTCATGGAGTAGCGATTTTTATTACTTCCTTCAAATTTGTTTTCAATGAAAATCCGTGGATGGATGTATTTCTTAAATTAAATTTTAGCTGATGTTTTATAGACAAGAACGTTAAGTTGTTGTTTTGTTTTTCTGAACAAAGAAGGATGATAGGGTATTTCTTGTCTAAGAATTTTTATAATATCCTTATCTCTTAGCTTTCTATCATTGTTTTGTATCTACAATAAATAAGAATTTAAATAATAATAATAAATAATGTTCAATATTTAAGAACAGAATTAATACTGATTATATGAAATCATTAATACATATAATATTCATTCAATAAATGTTAATAAATACTTTATCATAGTTGTTTAAAATCGGCCTCTGCTTTATTAAAATATTAAGTGTAAAGCAATAGCTTGTCGTTATTTAAAAACGTTTCCGAATTCAAATAATTTTATTAACGCTCAGATATTTACAAATAACACTTCGTTAATAAGAAAAACTAAAATTGTTTTTAATTATGAAGAAAAAAAAAGACTTACATTTTCAATCTCTCAGAACATCTAAATCGCATCATTTATGAAAATATAATCGCTTAAAATAGCTTAAATAAAATAATCATGTAGAAAAGAAATCTACATCATTTGAAAGTATTGTTTCTCAAAATCATTCATCTCCAAAAACATTTTAACATAAATTAGATTTATACACATTATTCATTATACATTGATATTACATGACTTATCAGTATTTAGAATTTTATGTTGATTTGTAATATTGACAGATATTGGCTATCTCTTATTTCTTTTGAGTAGATACTTTCTCCTTGAGTAAAGAACTAGGCTTAGCATGCCATAGAAAATTAACTATTAAAAAATAGAGCATATCTTCAAAAAAATGTGACTGCTTTTCCTAATCATTGCAAAAGTAACTTAATTGTATTCTTCTTAGTCTAACACTCAGTCCTGAAAACAAAGAATTGTTTACAATTTTTTAACAACTGATCATACTTGTTTGGTAGAGAAGATATCAATAATCTAGAATTCAACTCCTTCCATGATAAGGAAGGCAAGAACTCTTTAGAAGTGTATGAAAAATGGTTTATTGCAGACAGCAGAAAACTCCCCCCCCCCTCTATGTTTCTGTTATATCTTTCTGTTTTTATCGTTCGAAAAATTTCTGTGTCCAATTGAATAAACTCCTCATAAAGAATATCTGTAGGCTTTTTGTATCATTTTTCGTAAAGTTCTGTAACTACTAATTAAGCAAGATAGTTAAATGGGTGCAAATTGCTTAATCCATTCAAGTATCAATTGTCTTGAATTACCTATATGTTTTCAAAAAAATATTCTTTTGATATTGAAGTAAAATCTGAGATTATATAATATAGAACTTTCAAGGTTTGAAGCTTCAAATCGCAATTTATTTTCTATCTGGATTCGTTTCTCAAACTGTTAAACCAAATAATTGAACAGAATTTAATTTATTGTGGCTAGGATTGAACATTTGAAGAGATTTAAGTTTTTAATTGAATCTTTTGTTGAAAAAAATTGAAAGGTAACCATCGGGTAAATATTTTATTTACCGAATTATTTTACCATCAATTGTCCAGTTTTACTTTTGTATCATTATCATTTTTATCGTCATAAGTTAGTGTAAAGTGTACCAAGAAAGATGGAAAAAACTTTAATAAAAATAATTATTAATTAATCGAGCTACTTTACAATTTTTCACTTCTGCTTTTAGCTGATCTATTGTTTGATATCGAAGCTATTCTTTTCTTGTTCTTTTCAATACCGTCAGAAAAAGGCGTATTATCAAAATATCAGCCTGATTTATCCAGTACTTTAAAATACGTCTGGTAAATAAAGGATTAAACAACTTGACTTGCTTGATTAACAATAGACTTGTTTGATCTTCAGAACTGAGAAAAAGTTTTAAACATGCAAAAGAGTTCAAACTTTAAATATATGTTGTTGTTGTTTCTGATCCGAGGTGGGATAGCTGCACTATATCAACTCTATAAAACCAAAGATCTCTAAAAACAAGAGCAGATTCCTTAAAATAACAAAAATAGTAGCATTTAAGAATATAATTGGGGGGGGGGGGGGGTAGGTTTGATCTGCCTAGCTCCAAGGACATTCAGCAAAGATCTAACGGCCATGTTGGAAAATGAGGGATTTGGTGAGTCCACTCAAAAAACGAGAGAGAACCGTTTGGTGTTTTTTAGAGATAACCAGATGGTGACACCAACCAAGATTTTTTACCAAGATACCAAGGGTGAGCAAGTGGGACCCTCCAAAGATTTGAACCATTCAAATTCCTATTACTCCCTGATATCATTTGATAAACTGGTGATAAAATAAATGTGATGAAAAGTTTGTTGTTGAGTTTCTTCTAGTTAGGCTATCGATAGAAAATCTTCTGTCGTATATGCAATTATTTTTAAATTCTCGTATATTTTTGAAAACATTCTGAAATTTCTTAAAGAATTTAATCTTTATCTTTTCTGTCATTTGAAATATCTTAATTTTATTATGAGTATTTTATGTTTGCCCTGGCTTTTCAGCATATATTTCAATGAATCAAGAATCAAGCTTCAAAAAACTAGCTAGTGGTAAATAGATAAGTAGTTTGCGTTTAGTCATTCCTATATTTGACTTCACGTTAAAATTTGAAATCCAGATGACTAAATACATTTATATAACTATCTTCTCGACTGGAAAGATTTTTCCGTTGCGCAATAAAATTTAAATGATTTTTTATCGTAGTCAACTTTTATTTTAAAACTGACTAGTAAATATAAAAATCTATTTTTAATATTCAAAAATCAACACTGCTCTAATCTGATATCTTTTAAAATGAGTTTATATTGTATAGAAGGAACAAAGGATCAAAAGCTCCAATTAAGATTTCAAACGTTCACCCCTTGACGAATTTAATTTCCTAATTAGTGACACATCTGCGACATTTATTCTTATTTTAGTTCCTATAATATAAGGAGCTTTGAAATATTGAGTGATTTTTTGCAATATAAATTACTTAATACTTTAATTTAATTATAGATTTGAAATTAAAAATTCAGTAATTCGATGTACGCGTTGGACACGTCATTATATGTTAAGACGTCAAATAAAGAGTATTTAATATTTAAATATTTCTGGATAAATATATTTGCATATCTTGGCATTTATCGTTCGATCTTGCATTTAATTGGCATTTATCGTTCGATCTTGCATTTAATTGGCATTTATCGTTCGATCTTGCATTTAATTGGCATTTATCATTCGATCTGAGCAAAATATTGAAACATCTTCCCCAGAAAATTAAGATGGGGAAAGCGGATTCAATTATTAAAAAGCCGTTCTACATCTCTTCTATTTCTGGTAGATGTAGTTACTAGTCTTCCTTTCTAAAGACTCGCGCTTTCGAAACTAGTAAGGTTAAAATTTTAATCATCCTTTTCACAAGGAATGGTGTGACAATACTTGCAAAAAAAAAATGAAACGTATCCGAAGGAAATCTATAGACAAACAATAGTGACTAAAATTATGCAAAATTTTTGGAAAATATATATTTAGGTGGTTAATGGATCTTGACAGCAGTAGTATTTGCAATAATATACAAAGTAGTACATTTTAATTTAAATGTACTACTTTGAATTAGGTTCAGTTGTCACGCTGCTACAGTCTGTAAACTGGTTCCAAAATTATCATATTTCACTACTGAAATGATTTGAGAAAATTCCAAATCTTAAGCCACTTGAAAATTTATTGAAGCAAGCTAAAGACGCTTGTTACACAGAAACAATCTAGCTATAAAACCTAATTAAATGAAATATTACTGTAATCACGATATCAAGCAGAGTATGAGGAAAAGTATTAAACTTAAAGTAACGACATTGCCTGGAATTGTTTAATGCTAAATGTTACCCAACTAAGTATTAACTACTATAAGTGAGAATTTTTTGTATATGTCCCTATTTCTGTTTTCCATTTTATTCTTTAACTATTGTTTCAAAATAAATATCCAAAATTAAAATTATTTAAGTTTTATGTCGATAACGATATAAAATTTTATGCATTTTTCTTAATAAAACTGTCTTTGCGAGGCATCAAATCTCAAATAATTTTTTCAAAAGGTTTCCAGTTTTGGCCTTTCATATTTTAAAAATGTTTATATGGCTAAAGTTTGGGTAAAAACATTTTTAAAATTATCAAATATGTCTTTTGCAAATGTTACTTCATAAGATGATGTAATTTACATTCGTATAATGATGCCTTATTGTAATTTTTTTTAATTCATTATCTTTTTCTTTTCAAGGAATATATAAATAAAACTTCATATTTGTTTTTAACTGATTGCTAAAGATATCGTCTCGATTATTGTAACACTGTGAGCGTATTGAAGCAATATTTTTAATTTTTTCCTGGTTTAAAAATTATCAAAGCCTTTTTGTAAACATATGATACGATTTAATAATATGGCAAAATTAGGATGAATGTAAATATTTTTCAAAAGCATGATTAAAAATTTTATCTGATGCTAATACAATTTTTTTCATGAATACAAACGTTTGTGCTTACTGAAGTAGCAAAATTGATACCTGAATATTGAAATATTGTTTTCTTTTGTAAATATCAATATGAAAGGTTCTTATTGTTATTAATAAAGCATTTATCAGAGAATGCCATAACGGATAAGCAATTGGTGATGTCATTTCTTTAAACATTTAATTCGAGTTTATGCTGCAAGGGCAAAACCCTTTATCTCAAATTTCCTTTATTTAAAAAAACCACGGAATGTGAACTGATAAATTTTATAATTTGAATCGAAAACTAAATCTAATTTTATGTAAATTAAGTATCAAATAGTTTGTCAGTGTTAAAAATAAAATTATACATGACTTTCATTATCATTTGAAAGTTAATTTCAGCCATATAACCTCCTTGGGAATTGAACTTTTATTGCTTACATTTCAATAAGCAAATATGAACTTTAAAACTATACAAATACGCCACTGCAGATATCTTATATATTTTTTAATGCATCTTTCCGATTTTGAATACATAATTCTTAGAATGTAAAATCAATCGGACGTATAAAAATAAAATGCAATTTCTATCATTCAAATGAAGTAAAAAATGTTTTCTTTTCTTATAAAAACAAATTCAGTTAAAAAGAATTATGAAACGCTGCCTCCTACTATTTAATGTAAATTTAGGAAGAACCATCATTACTTCATGCATAATCATGATGTTCTCCGTCATCTTGGAACCATAGTTTTTTGCATTTTTTTTAAACATAGACCGTTACGTATTCTTTTTGTTTCGCAATTAATTTAAAAAATTTGCATTTTACAAAGTAGTGCTCTTATTTCGATGGTGTAAATGTGTGATGGCTTTAGGGACAGGACATGTAAGGTGCGTTTTTTAGCCTTAATTTTCAACATCTTAAATATTTAATTAAAATAGAAGGTATAAAATGACTTTGTGTTCTTTGAAAAATAAAAAAAACGCTAACAATTTGTTTTTTACTTGCTTGTTGGACATTGAGTAAAATTCTGTGTCGCTTATAGATGGACTTAAGGAATCGGATTTATTTTAGAATAAAGTGATTTTTTTTTATTAAAATATTCCTCTTTATTCGTATTAAAACAGACCTCACTGGGTGTTAGACTTTAATCTTAATGGTTTAATTACTTATTTTGGATTTATTATTGTAAGCTTTTGCTTGATTTTTGTGTGCTTTGATTTTTTTTATTATATACGTTTTGATTGTCTTTATGTTGCTGCCTGTGTTTCGAAATATTTTTTTGGAATAAAGCG
Source organism: Argiope aurantia (assembly GCA_026543865.1). NCBI lineage: Eukaryota > Metazoa > Arthropoda > Arachnida > Araneae > Araneidae > Argiope > Argiope aurantia. The sequence goes on along the minus strand of JAPMOR010108046.1, from coordinate 102,530 downwards.
CCATGATACGTTATCGAAATTTTTGGACTTTTAAACTTGCATTTACTAGAAAATTTTATCAATAATACTTTGGACGGTATTGTCTGCAAGAATTAATATTTTAGCAATAAATACCTTAATTGTTTGCGTAGAATAATATTAAAATGGAAATATTTATATTGGTTATTCCTTTGAAAAAATAAAATAAAGTATTAAAAGATTTTCGAATGCCATCAAATGATATATATAATTGAACATTTGACTTAACATTGTTGAAAATTTGAAAATCAAGGCTTCTAAAAACAGAAGGGACATGAACACAGTTCATAAAATTGGCCCAAAACCAAAAGTTTTTCCAAAACATAAATCCTAAATATATGTTTACTTATATTAGGATTACTTATTTCTTCGGCGCTCATGTTGCATTTTGCTCCATGTGAAACATATATTTATTTGTACATTATTCGAAATTTTAATTGCTAAATCTCTGTTCCAAGTAGAAGGTGATATTAAGACTTTATTAAATTACGTATTAAATCAAAGAACGTTAATCTGCAATTGCCTCTTATTATTATTCTCCAAAAATAAAATTTAATCTCGTAAAATAAGCCAATGCTAATTTAAAAATTCAATGCTCCTCCACTAGCCACATATAGGTTATCAAGTTCTAGAACTTTCAAGAACTTCCAGCATTTGTTTATGTATATGTACCAGATGTGAGTCTTAGAATGTCAAAAAACTTTAAGCAGTAGTAATAATTACGTTTGAGGGTTTTTAAATTTCTCAGAGGTCTTATTTCAAAAATTGTTTGACAAAATATATATCTTCTATCAAAAAATATTTCATTGTCGCGTTGATGAAGTTAGAGTAGATGAACCGTGTGTTAACTAAAGTCAAAGATGACACTTGCTAATGTCATATCGAGGCTTTATTCAAGGAACAAAACCTTGTATCCATTTTTATCCACAAGACGAAATGGCTCGAATCTTCCAGAACTAGAAAGAACAACCGATAACTAACAGAAAGTAAATAAATAACAAAACAATTTTTAGTAAACTTGCCTTCAGTTAGATACGAACTTGCGAGCTGTCAGATTCAGTACATAGCATTCTACCACTGAGTCATTTATTTTACGACAAGTTAGGACAAGTTCCGTCACAATACCATAAAGATTTCTGCGAAGAAAAAGAATTTATTAAATAACGGTTAGCGGTTTTCTCTTTTAAATTTGTTTTAAAAATGAATCGCAGATGCGTCTCATTATTTTACGAAATAAATATTAGTGTAAACTATCAAAATCAATAATCTTATATTCTTTTTTTAAACCACGAACGCGTGATGCGAATCTATGGACAGTTTCCTTCCAATCCAAACAAAATAAACAAGCCTCTTTAAAATTATAATAGACAACCACGCTCTCTAGTAAAGGAGAATACAACTCATAGAACAACCATTTTCAAAATAAATTGAAGAGAAAAGAAATCGATTAAAGAATATAGTATAATCCCACTCTATGCGAAAAAAAGTAACTAAGGGAAACTTTAGAACTATCCTTCTTTTTAATCACATTTGGCACATATCGTTGGAGTTCGACATTAAAAAGAGGAGTGTTCCGTGTAACACACCTTTCTTTTTACTCTCAATTAATTCTTTCAAGAAAATGTCTAAAGACGGGACAGGTAACGACTTCATTAACCACTTTGAAAGGAAAAAAAAACTGTTTTTTTTTTTCTTTTTGGCACAGAGATCCAATGTTGTTTTTTTTTAAGTTTCATTTCTATTTCATTGTAAATCTTGTATCTTGCTTGGAAAGAAAAATAAAACACAGTATTTCGATACGTTAACTCAGAGGATCAAATGGTAATTGGGCTTCAATACAGACTTTTCTAAATCAGATTTATTTCTAGTATTTTAAACAATCTGGTAATATTGATTTTTTTAATAATGGTTATGTTAGAAAAAAATATAAATTCCTTTAAATATTTTTCATTCAGTATGTTATAATTTCTTTGTTGACGTTATAATTCAAAAGAAATCCAATTGATTATATTTAATAAACGTAATTTGTGATTTCCAACCATAGTTAAATGTTCAACACATAACTAACCATTCAAATTGGCAGAGGATCAAACTTGTTTCTGCATTAGACTGAAACAAGACAAGTGTTTGGTCCTCTTCCGGTTTATATGCAAACACAGAGGATTTTTAATAGCAACAGCCATCAAGCAACCGATATCCTTTGTATGTAAGCTCTTGTAATGTTCTTATACGTTTAAATGTACTTATTTGTTTTTTCCTTTGTGTATGGACTTTAATATTGTTTTTAATCTTAAGCAATCCATTTGGATAGAAAATTTATAATTGAAATATTTGATTATAAATGAAGTACTCCTTGTACCATCTTTAGTATCATGAAATAACTTGTCGTAAAATGTCATAAAATGTATATAAAACGGCACATTTAGCATATGCTATGATATAAGCAAAAGTTGCTATTGGCTAAAAAAAATGGTATCTATAAGTTCATCTATTCTTCGTGTTTGTCCATTTCTCTTTCACATATAATAATCAGGAAATGTTACAAATGTTATTTTGAATTGAAGTCTGCGTAATAAAATAGAATGAGTTTTATTTTATCAGCTAATTTCGAATTATGGCAGCAAATACTTATTTCCTCTTAGTTGCAAATTGTATCGATTGCTGTATTTCCAATTCTGAAAGTTACGGTATTCAAGTGGCTTAAAATTTTTTTTAATATGCTACAGAATTTCAGAATTTTACTTTTTTTCTGTTTATAAAGTTTTACAAAATTGTTCAAAATAATAATAGTTAGTCTTGAATTTCTTTGAACCTTATCACAGCGAAAAGCAACTGCAAATGTCATACTTCAAATTTCATGTTTATAACAGCTTGATGGTTTTTAAAATTTTGAAAACAATGCAGAGGATGATAGTTTTCTTAAAAGTAGATTTCATTTTTCCTTTAAAATGATTGCAAAATGATTGAATTTCTTCAATTTCTTAGCAATTATCAAATTTTCTAGAAAGAAACAAAATTGATGACATTTTTTTCTTTGGTTCCAGTTGTTGCACGTTTAAGATAGAAAAGATTAATCCCCCAAAATATATTCAGAAAATTTCTTACCTGCCTTATTTTATACGCATGATATTGAAAAAATTAAATTTTCGAAAGTGTTATAAAAATCTGGTTTAAATATAACCTCCAATCTCTATTCAGTCTTCTTAATTCTCAGTTATCCTTAGCAAATTATCTCGCAAAAACATGAAGAACAATCCCTGAATGCATTCTCAGCAGAACGATCATGTTTATCTGAATAATTAACTTGCAATAAGAAAATAGAAAGATTTAAATAATACCTAGCGGCGCATTTATTAAAGTCAAATTATCAAAATAAATAACTCCAAATTCGAAAATTATTAAAAGGAGAAAAAAATCAAAATAAAGACATTGAAACTCATTAGGATTATACTTATATAGCACTTACAAAAAGATAAAAAAATTACCACAGAACCGCACTAGATAAAAGTCAATTTAAAATCGAGACGAATCAAGATCATCAATTTAATAGCTATTATTTGCCATGGAAAGATGAGAAATGTGTTGCAATGCAGAAAATTACCTTACATTCTGCACACATGTAGCGGATTTACGTTACAAAGACCTTTCTGCTACATTCATTTACTATCATCTATAGTTGGAAAACTAAATTTGACTTATGATTTCTCTCATAGGATCTGCGCACATCATTCGGAGCCTGATACTTCCTTATTCGGAAACTATCAGGACTGCTTTTACATTTTTTTGGGGAACATCCATCTATTAACTGAAGAGCTGATACAATACGGAATGTTAGCTTGTATAAAAATTTGATTGTTTTGTATTCTGTTATCCTTATATAATACGACAGATTTTGAGCAAGGCATTTCCGTTTTAGTATCATCTTTTTACTTACCGATGACAACATCTCTGGATGAACAAAATAGCAGCCTTATTTTCACTCAACTTGATTGCAGCAACACCATCCTTAATTAAGAACATTTATCAACCTCTTTCTAGTTTGACGTTAGCTTTTAGCATTTGTGAAAGATCCCACCTTTGCGTCCTCAGTTTCCAAAGAAAATAAACCAATCAAAAGTAGATTTTTAAAGCTTTAAAAAATGTGAATGAGCTGTCAACTATAATGTGATCTACGAGTTTCGCACCTTCCATCAAATTAATAAGTTTTTCCCATAAATCCAAATGTTTCGATTTTTTTATCAGATTTCCTTTCCACGATAAATGTGAAATTGCTAAAATTATCTATTTCTAAGGCATGGTAAACTCCATCTTGTACCATCTTTTTTATGGTCTTCATTGGCATATATTTCATCAATGGAAATTCGCCTTTTGAAAGCTGTCATACATTTATGTTCATGGATTAAAAGTTATAGGTTTTAGAAATGGAATCATTGAGTTGAGAGAAGATGATTTAATCTTCTGTAGTTTTCATGGCCAGTTGACACGTCCTGGATTTGTACTGTTATTTTTTGCACATAAAGCCTTGGTTGTTTTTTTAACCTTTCTATGATCATTACTCTTGCTGTGATCAAACACTGAGAACTCTTCAATTTTATTTTTACGTCAGGCCATTGTTGCATATCCATGAGCATACATAGATGGCAGGAGAAAGCTAAAGAGGGAATTACAGTTCCCAACAATATAATAACGATTCCAATATATTATTGAGGATTTCGTTTCGAATTTTGTAAGATCATAAAGGTGAGAAGTAATTTTCCCGAGGTTCACAAAAGAGTTAAGAAAATGCGCTTTTGAGTTTTATTGCGTATATAATAGAACAAACCGACAGATGATCAACCCCTTGATGTATTTGATTCTAAATTGTACTCGGATCTATACCTCAGGTGCTAAACATGTATCAAAATTTACTTTCTGTAATTATCTTATTTGCAGATAAAGTATAATCAAACAAGCAATATCTTCTAAACATATTCCGTTCAAAATTTGACAAAAATTTCTCTATTTTTTAGAAACGATACACCAGATTTTTTTTGTCTAGAATAAAGAATTTTTTTGATTTTTGTGTTCATATACAGAGAGAGACATATTTTTAATTTTTTTGTTCTTTGTGTGTACTGGAGATTTTTCAAAATACCAAATTCGAATTTTCGACGATTATAATATTTATTTTGTATATTTCGAATATGAGAAAGAAAGAATAAAAATCATTATTTATTAAACGTTAATCGTGCTAAATAAATCATTAATATTGCATATTATTAAAAGATCAATGTTTATTATTCTATTTCATTTCATTCAAAATATTTTCTCTTGGGTAAAAAAAAAATCAAAATAAATCATTTTCCTATAATTAACATTATAGGAAAATATTTAACAATTAGATGAGTCAGAAATGAGTTGCTTAGCTATCAGACGAGTGAGAAATACGAACTGGCTCATTTGAGGAAAGAGAACTGCTGTTTCTCCTCATCTTTATAAAGTTTACTTACTTTCAACTTCGAATACAAATCAAAATTTTTGTTCCTAGATGAAGTGATTACGGGATTAGAAAAGAGTAGTTTAAAATCCTTTTTACTCTCGTAATCTTGGAAAAGGCAATTCAGCATCAACAGTAAGATTCAATTACCTAATACTGTAGTGCCGAAAAACCAAGAACTTGTTAGAAGAACATGAAAGATAGTTTAGTTTAGACAGAGTGAAAGAAAAAGGTCGTTCTATCCTTAGTTTAATTTTTCTTTTAAAAAAGAATAGTACCTCACAAAAGGAATAGTTTAGTTTAGAGCCGCCTAGTAATGATCTTTTTTATGGCAATTCTAGAGGGGGGGTTAGGCGGGGCAGATTTTGTGATTTTGAGCCGATATCGGAAGATGAGTGTTCGCAACTCAGAATAGGCTGGAGTCATCATCGAAGAACATTCTTTGAAGAAAATTGAATGCATTTGTATTGTGCACTAATTTAGAAGGTTCAGAACAACTGAAACAGCAATTGTTTGAATTATAATATATATTATAAATAATACATTAACATTTCTAACCAGATATATACATTAGCATATTCATTTTTAAATCGAATCAATTCTAAAGAAAGATTATTTGTCTTTTTAAAAATCAGTCTTGTAAGCAAAGTGATTTCGCTGAATTGAGTTTTCAAAAGTTTGAGAATAGAGCAGCATAAATTTAAAAAAAAACACGCATTGTTCTCTCAATTTAAATATTAGTTGTATATGTTTTGATTTTAAAAATGGTTAATATGTAATAATTAAAAAATATTCGCTGACTATATCTAACTAGGCAAATTTTGCGTTTTATCAGATCGTATATTTTAAATGGTCCTCTTTTTCATTATTTCATTGAATTTCAGAATTAATTTTTCACGTTATACATGTTTTAAAATTATATTCACACATAAAAATGAGAAGTTGATTCTCCGGTATCATCACGGTTTTTCCATGTTAAACAATAGAGAAATGAAATTTAAACAGCTAAGAAAGTAATAATAACAATAAAGTCTGGAATACGCCGTTGCGAAGGAAGGTATTGTGAGGATGCATTTTTCCTTTTCCAAATCATGTAAAGTTCATTATTTTAATCGTAAATATCTCCGTCAATCTTGCAGATCACGCCATGAAACGCTTCCTTATATTTTTATTACAATACAATATACATTTTTAACTGTACATTAGGGGTTGTTATTTTTGGAGTTATTTTTGTAACCTCCTTATTTCTCCGGTAACGGCGCTGTTCCCTATCTCAGTAAATTTAACAGTCATTTTTTTTTCTTGGTTCATCTCGTAATGTGAGAATCTATGTCATGAAGTTAAGTTTAAATGTATAATGCCTCGCTTGAAATTCTTAGAACATTTTATGTCATTCTGCATGTTAGCATTTTTTTGGGTGGGGGGGGGGTTTGAGTTAATTTTAAAATATTATTAAATAGAACAAACTTAAACCTTGGGGAAACTAATAAGACTGCGTAGTAACCTTTTCGAAAAAATCCAGTAATCGTCAATTGGGGTGATTTGGCTTTTGTGGGAACTTTTCACCCAGCATACGAAAAAATATTGTGAAGCTGTTTGTACTGTAAAATAAAGTCAGTTTTGCATACAAAATAAGATAATTTATTGATGTTTTTTTCCAAATTAATCTTGTGATTATTTCTGGTGAGTTAAAGTAACATCGATATCAATAGTGGCAACATACATTAAACATTCACATTAAGCACTTAAAAATTTACCACTGTCTTATTTTCAAGAGCTTTTTCAGTTTAAGGTAACCTTATCCCATTTTTTTAAATCAAAAACTGCTTTAGACTAATTAGATTTAATGCATTTTTAGCAATAATTTATATTATATATATAATGTATGAATATCTTTAAAACAGCTCTCATACACATTCAAATTTAAATCATTGGGAACAAATTGGGAATCATTCACCAATGGGAATCATTGGGAGTTGAAAAAATTGGGATAAATCGAAAAAAATGCCCTCACTTGACGGTAACTCTCCTTATTACACTAGTAAAAGATAAACACTCAAAGATTAGAATTATTCCACTGATATCTTAGAATTTCCTCAGAGTATTAAGATAAATATCTTCTTCCGCCTATTAAAATCGAATGAATTTGGTTAAAAATTATATTTCATAAAAACCAAATATAATAAAAACTAAAACACTGAATGATCAGATGTCCGTAATTCCATTTTCTAAAGAATTCAGGACAGTCCTTTCAATGGATCGATCATACACGGATGAAATATGTACTCCGAGATTAAGCTTCGGTGATGAATATCCTGAGCAGGAAGTCTTGAAAGAGAATTTCAGACCATTTATCATGGCTCGGCTTAAATCTTGAATGGTATTAAGCGACGAAAAAATGCCTTCAATTTAAAATACCGAGCGCAAGAAAGTCGAGAATTATGGTAATTGATTGTAGAGGGTATATAAATATGAACGAGCCGTTTAGAAATTTTTGCACCATTGAAAAAATATTTGCCATTTGTCACTCGTCTTTCCTAGATGAATATAAAACATGTTCAGACCAAACATAATATGGAATGGGAATTGATTAATATATCAAGGAAAATTGTAGGTTTCTAGTCAACCAGTCAATTTGATTTAATCGTATTATTTCATTCTTATTCTTAAATCTCATGCAAATAGAATATAAAAATCATTGTAATTCTTAAAATCAATGAAAATAATATAGAAAAAAGGATTTGTGACTTTTATTCCGATTATTTGCATTTTGTAGAGGAAAAAAAAGAATTACCAGTAATTGACATATGAGCAAAATATTACTTTAATGAAATATAACTCTGGTTACTACAAATTTCACGCATGATTGATCAAATCACCCCCCCCAGATACTAAATTTATACGGAAGATAAAACATTAGATACATGCGAGTAAAACAATAACAACGTGAAAACAAATTGCGAGTAAAACAATCCCGTCAAGTAAAACAATCGATTTCTTTAAAAAAATAATTTTAAAAAAATTGATGTCCAAACTATTGTGAAGGAAGAAATAATAGGTATATATTTAAATAAGTTTTTGCGTTTTTGCGTATTGTTTTTTAAATAAGTTTTGTCACTGCCAGAGTTTTGTTTTTTCGCATATAGCATTAATTTCTTTTCAATCTCTCTAATGGCGTTAAATCGAGATTTTACTATATTTCTTTTGAATTTTCTATTAAATACCTTTATGTAAGATAACCTTAATATTTATTGTTCTTTCTAGATGTTTTATCCTAAATAGTCCTTATTTTTTGCAAATGTTATTGTTTTACGTAAATAATAAAAGTTCTAAGCGATGAATCATATTGGCTCTGCTGGACAAAATCTCTATAAATGAATTCTCATAATCAGGACCCAAACGATTTAAGGCGTTATACAAACTATTGACAGAAATAGATATTTTCTTAACCTGTAGCATTTTAAAAAGACGTCTTAATCTAGGGTAATGGTAGGATAATCTAGGGTAGGATAGGGTAATGTTTATCTAAATAGACATCCTATCCCTAATCTAATTCCATATATGTAATTTCAATATGACATTAAAAATGCACATTTCATAAAAATTGTCTTGCCTTTATCAAGATAATCCTGACTTGGAAATTATTTTTACACACAAGAAAATCAAAGAAATTTGGTTGAAAACGAAATTTAATGCTTTCTTACTAATTCATATAAAAGAGTTATCAAATTATGGTGTTTGGCATTAGACAGAATTATTTAATTTCTTTACTTCACTTCGGATGATTTCTTCATTCTTAAAAAAATCATTATTTTTTTAATAAAAAAATAATCGGAAACTTTCAAAATGATTATTCCACTTCTAATAATTGTTCCTTAATTCGTTATATAAAATATAAAGAATGGCATTTTTATATTTTTATTTTTGACCATTAAAAACTTTACTTAAATATATAAAAGTATACAGATTATTCCATTTATATCTGAATATTATAATAATTTATTAAGTCTGTATTATTCTTTTAAATAATTTTAAAACGATCATTTTATGAATATCGAATTCTAATTTTATTCAAATTTAATTCTAATTTTATTGATAAATTACCTTTTATAAAAAAGTTATTCAACATAGATAGTATTTTTGTGGATATAAATGTATAAAAATGTAATTTGTGGATATATTAGTATAATGTATTTTGTGGATATATTAGTATAATGTATTTTGGGGATATAAATGTATTTTGGGGATATAAATGTATACAAAAAATCTGTCAGTTTTTATAACACACTAGCTGAACAGACTTTTTACTTATATCTCATAATGAAATAAAATATTGTCATTAACTGAAAAATTAAAAAAAGGTGAATAATTTATGAATTAAATCAGAAATCAAAAAATAAAAATATAATCTTGCTTATTTGATTTTCAAAATATTTGCCATGCAAAATATTTAAGCACCAATTTTATTGCAGAAAAAATTCTTTTTGCTGAACATAGCTTTTCTCTGACATTTACATTTACACATTTTAATCCTAAACACGAAATATTTTTTACTGCCTGTTGTTTATTGAGGTCTTTGCTTCTATAGAAATTCGTTTCAATTCAAATAAAAGCAAACAAGAAATATGACTTTTTTTTCAATGAGAATTAGCTTCATTTTCCATTGTTCGCTCAGCTGCGGAAATTTCAAAAGTCAGTCGTTATGTGCTTAGATAATAATTTATTCAAGATCCTATAGAAAAAAGAATTTCGATGCCACAATTTTAATTTGGGGTAAAATGCTCTTGAGATTGTTGGAAATATAGAAAAAAAAATCATAATATGGGATTTTTAAATTTTGATGTTGAGAGAATTGTGATATAATTGTTTTATCAAATATTTATTTTGCTTTTAACACAATTAGAGACACAGTATTTCATACAAATGAAATTAAATAATGGATTAAAGGGCCTATGGGAGCAAAAAAGCAGCATATAAACAATAAGCGCTAAAAATGCGGATGCAAATGTTAGTTAAATGCAAAAATTTATTTAGCGATTTCAATAAATATATTGCTTTATACATAACTTAAGATACATAAAATTTGATTATTAATTTTTTAATTATTTACTTCACCACTTCTTTGTAAAATAAAGAAATGAAAATGTGATTTATTGTCTTCAGTTATTAGATGTAAAAAAAAGCTTTATAATAATTTAGCATTGTTTTTTGGTCAACAATTGTCATTTTTAACACTCCAGAAAATACATTTGCATTTATTAACAAATGTATGTACATTTGAATAGAGGGAAGAAAGATGATTGTAAAATCTCGCAACAATTTTTTAATAATTATTTGACTAATCTTAATACCGTCCGAAAGAAACGCCAAATAAATATGGTTTAGTTTTTTAGTTTCTGTTGGGGCTAACTTCCTCCTGCAGATGTCTCATTTATATTGCAGATAAATGAGACATCTACTATATGGTGTTATCTAGATGCACCAAGATAACTTTTATAAAAAGTTTTCTTATAAATGAAACCTTCATTTCTGTGAATTGTGCAATTGAATAAATGTTATACCCTTTCGATATAAAAGAAAATCTTGATGAAATTTGTTAGTAATATATTCATCAAATACACAAAGAGGCTAAAACAACAAACAAAGCAGAATGATTCAAGATTGAGGATTTTGAATTTGACATTTTGAGACATTTTGCTCTCTTCTTATGGAACGCATTTTTTTTCCTAGCATATATTTACAAGAAAAATGCATTAAAATAAATATACATTACTTGATCTTTTTTAATTAACATTTTTTGATGTTAAAATAATTATAATATTTTAAAAAGCTTCAAAGCAAAAAGAAAAATGCCATCATCGATAATTAATTCTTAAAATAAAATTCTTATTTTTCAGAATAGAATAAGAACACTCTATTTTTTGAAGGAAAATACTTTTCAGCCAAAGAAAAATAAAAAGAAATTTCGTTATTCTCATGCTTCAAATAGGAATTTTCACTCGCTCTGAAGTCTGTTTAATTATTTTGCATAATAAATTGATGAATGAATCATTTTCAAATGTATGGATTCAATTCTTTAAAAAAAATGCATTCTCTTTTACATATCAAAAAAGTGAAACAAAGCCATATCATTTATATTATGCTTTCAAAAAGTTATAGCCTTCATATCTTGCTTGAAATAATGAAACATATTTTTGAAATCTTCCCACACCATTTGCATATATATCGAACTCTACAAAGAACACTAAAAAAAGTAAAGAGCTAAAATTCTGAACCAAGAAATTATTTCCTCAATAAATTAATCGTAACTTAATTTTCTAAATCCTCTCAGGATTATCAAAAGAGTAATGCGGTGCGAATATACGAACTAAAAAAACGACTAGGTAATCGATGGATTTATTAAATGATTCTTTAGCTGTAAAATTATCACGAAAGGGTTTCCATCCTGAACAAAGTACTATTTGTTGTAAATTTATCTTTAGTGAACATTTTCAATTTATTTTCGCATCCTATTTTCATTTTTCTCTAGAATTTACCTACCTGCAAAGTAATGAATTATTGTTCATGGTTCAACATGTGAGCCAGGTAGAAAGGCTTTGATGTAAATTGGTGGGAAAACTTGTTTTAAATGAACTTTCCGTTGTATTTCGAACCTGTCGAAACCCATTTCTTGCTGTAAAGGAACATTTATAACTTTTAATAATTGCTTCATACATTGCTTTTGTGTTTTCACATAGTTAAATGAAACTCTTTTTTTTATATAGAAATTTTTACTCATTCTGTTCCTTACTTTACAATAATACCACAATCGTTCTTGCATCTAATTAAGAATGTTTCTTAATCTATGATATTGTTTCGATGTTTCCAACAAAACTTTTTGACCAAAAATAAATTAATCCGAGTATATAAACTCGGAGGTTGATAAATCGTGAAAGATTAATCACAATTAATAATTAAATGAAAGTTAATGCAATTAAAAATGGTCTATTATTTTTACTTTAGAAGAGCTGTTATCTTGGCAGAACTTTATTAGAGTTAACCTAGAACCACACTTGATATAAAGAATGAACTTGCTATAAAATACTCTCTGAAAAGCTCTCGTAAAGCAGATAATAAAAATTTACAAGCAAAACAGTTTTCACTTCATATTACATTTTTACTAAGACACTTGTTACAATATCTTATCTTTAAGTATAACAATGTTTTTTACCTGTTTGAAGAAGAGCGGTAATATTTGCTTTTTTTGTAGAAACGCCTTCTAACAATAGAGGTCACTATCGTCGTCATTGAAACTTTTTTTTTCTTTCCTTTCGAAAGGCTACCCTTTATGATGGGAGTCTTCAAAAAAGTAATTGTTTGTCGTCCTTAAGAAACTATCTTTACCGTGATAGCAACTCACCCATTTTGTTATAAAGGGTTTTTTTCATTCCCAGGTTTTCTAATTATTTGTTAACATTTTTTGCCTATTTAGGTGTTTTATTCTGGGATTTGTTCATTCCCATTTTTTCAATATATTAAATTTTGCTTGACAGCTTGATTGAAATAAATGGTTAGCAATTTGCTTCATAATTTAATTAAACATAATAAGGAATGTATGTTTCGTACGCATACCATTTGATCTAGACTTGCCAAAATTGACTCATAGATACTTTGGAGAATCAAGATGTTCATCACAATTAACGTAGGGGGAAATAGTTTATTTTTTAATTTTCATCAATTAAAAATTAAATGATATTTGGACATTTCCCCACAATAAAATATGCATTACATAAATACTTGTATTCAACATAGATAATATAAGCTCTTTTCCTTTTTTCGGTTTTTCTTAGGGAATTGCAAGTATGCAGTGCAGTATGAAGCTTAAAATTTCTTAACTAGGCATAGAAAGCCACCTGCAGAGGTCTTAATTTTTACGCCATGGATAAAAAGCAATTAATTTTTTTTCCAAAATAAGTGCTTAAACGACGGGTGATTTAGTAGGTATACTATAACGGATGTATAGAAATAAAAGGCAGTCTCCCTAATGGTTATTTTTTACTAATTAGTAATATTTTATTTAGAGCTTAGTAATGAGTGGTTTGACGGAGTGCCTAACCCCTAATCTACTGTCAAGAGAGAACAGATGATAACCTTGACTACTAATATACTACCATAAATTCTGCATGTGACCTTACTGCATCTAGTACTTCTGATTTTTATAGTTAATATTTGAGTTTTTTATAGTTTATTTTATCACTCTTCCATACCCCGCGCATAAGATAGATGTGGTTATGAAATAGATGTGCTTATTTATTAGATGGGATAAAAGTATTCGGATACACCCTTCTAAATTAAAGGTGTGTATGTGTGCCTGGGGGGGGGGAGTAAAGATATTTTTATATCAAGTTCATGAATCGGGAATCGGGCGATGTTCGGTTGCTAATGTTCCTGAGTTCCAGAAAACTCGAACGTTTTTGTACAGCTTCCTTGCTTTATCAAACAAATATATATGTAAAATTCAAAGCATAATTTTACCATATATTTAAAATTTATTTTTATTATTTGAATGAGAATAAATAAGTACATCGACTACATTGCAAAATCAATTGCGTTCTTCAATATTCACATTTATATTATCAATTTTGTCAAACAAAACTGTTATGGTAAGAAATATTTTTTATCTCAATTTATTAATGTTAAAATTGCTCAAAGGATTTAATGCTTTTACTTTTATAGGTTTCTCAAACAGGTATTTAATTCGTCTTTTTTCTGTTCCATCATTAAATATCCACGTTTCTTCATAAGAAATGAAAAAATCTAATCTATTCTTCAAATAACGGAAAAGGATAGAATAATAAAAAAAAAATCTAGATTGCATATTTTAATAACTAAAGCAATTAAAATGGCATTCAAATCATAACTGTATGATATTTTTAAAAAATGCGAAATTAACGCAAACTTTTATTGATCACAAAAAAAATATTCTCTAGATGAACAGAAAGTAATTTCTTGAAATTTGCTAAAATGATTCAACAACAGAATTGAGTTCAAATTGATTAAAAAATGAATATATGCTATGTTTGCATTGAATATATTTTAGATAAATATTTAAAAAAATGAAACTAAAGCAAATGATTATAGATGGGATTTTTTTTTTGAATGAACAAAATGCAAATGATCTTTAAAATTCCCTTTTCATGCTAAAATAAATTTTTCTTTAAATAAAAAAAATAAACCATTACTTTTCAGAAGACATATTTAGACATGTAGAAAAACTCTCTTCTGAGTTCTTAAACCTTAAATATAATAAAATGTTTTCGGGATCTCGTTAGTGGGAGGAAATTGTTCTGCCTTGACTCAATTTTTAAACTCTAAATCATATTAACTTTGGAATCTTCATTTTTAATAAATATAGAATTAGAAATTAATGTACAAGAGTTTTTAATTCTTTATCTACTTTTGGTGAACAACCTTTTGTAGAAAACTAAAGATATTTCATGAAGCCCAAAAGTAAACAGATTAGAAGTTCAATGCCAATGTTTGTTCATCAGATAAAAATAATCAAGCATTCAAGTAGTACACGCTCTTTTTTTTAAATATAAAATAATGAATATTCCGTCTTTAATGTTTTAAACAAAAATTTTAAAAAAACCTTATCATTTTTTGATATTTTACTTCCTTTTTACATTGATTACATCGTCGTATCTATTTTAGTATATCTATATCTTTATATTGCTTCATTTTTTACAACTGAAGCCCGTAATAGACAACAGTCCTTACTTGAATCTCTTATGCATAATTTTGTCAATAAAATGCATTATCGCAGATTAAGCGTAATTTTTTTTTTCAGTTGGTAAAAATCAAGGGAAAAGATAACACACACACAACTTAAATGATATCATTGAAAAAATTAAAAAAAAATGCATGGTTGTAATGGTTTAAAAAGGATTTTTGCACGATACTATTTTTCTAGTTATCAGAAGAATTCCTAAAGTTGCACTTAATCTTTAATTTAATACATTTTAAATAACTTTGGAAAAATCGTTGACAGTTCAGCATTCCTTACTCTTTGAATTTCTGTCCAATTTTATAACTCCAGGTTCCATTCTAATATATCTAAAGAGGATAAACTCTGATGCCCTGTAGACAGATACACATTCGTTTTATTTTAGAAATGAATATATTGTTACAAATCTGTAATGTTTTCCTGTACGATTAGTTTTATCACAGGAAAGACCGTTTTACGATCAGCTCGGTTGGATGCTGATCGGATGCCTTATAAGTGATCCCACAGTTTGGCCACGAAGTTGACGACATTTGCCACAAAATATATATATTACTAGAAATTTCGAGATTTTTTGCAATCCAGTCAATAGGAATCGAGATGCGCCTCAATGATCCAGAATATTCTCGGCATCCTCCAGGGAATTAAAAAAAAAAGGCTTGCAGTGTTTTGGAGTTCAACTCTGGTTAATAGTTGAACGAGCTCTCTCACCCTGAGTGCTTCGACGAGCTCATCATTGATGTACTGTATACTGCTGTGCATTGCTTGCGTGCGTCTGCGTATCAGTGACTTCGTGTTAATAAAACCGTCGTTTGTCACCGAGGCCTGCTGACAGTACATCTCCATATACTCACTACATGAACCTATTAATTTTACGGACTTAGTTGAATAGGAAAATCCATAATAATATTAACTACCAGTTTGTGGCGAGATGCAAGTATGCTTCCCACCAAATTTATTAATATTTGTTTGAAATTATGTATGTTGGCGTAAGTTCTAACAAATGTTTTTAGAAAGACAGAAACTTAGATGCTTCAGTTCTTTATCTCACACAAAATGATGTCTTGATTTGTTAATTATTAATTAACCAAATTAATTAATCAAATTAAATTTATCTAAGCTAAATGAATCTCTCTTCTTATTCTAATTTCAAGCCTAAAAATATTTTAACATAATATGACTAGAAAAAATGGCTTTTTAAAGGGTTAATGTTCTATAAAATTTCATATTAAGTATTTAATTGAAAGTATTATCTGAATTTAAATTATTTAAGTTTTTTAATAGCTTCTCCTGTAAAATATTTTTTATTCAAATTTTTATAGCTATCGAACTCGTACTATCTCAGAAACTTTACATCGTCTAATTCTCTGTTTTAGGCTTTTTCGTAATTTTCTATCAACCCTCCTCAAATTTGAAATAAAAGTTAATATGCTTCAACTATTCAACTTCAAATGTTCTGACAAGATTCAAACATGTTTTCTTTTTTAATCTGAAGGCAGAAAAATAAATATTTCAGTATTGAAATCCCATTTATTCTATAACATATTTATAGTTTTAAAAAAATATTTTGAAATATTATTCAAATAATTTTCATTAGTTCATGATAATATGCAGTTTCAATTTTATTTTCAAAATTATTTAAATAAAGTATATAATATTCTATTTTGCTTCAAACAACAAAAATACTTCTTAAATATTATTGCATCAACATTTTATACAATCCTTTCTTCCCATGAGTCATATTGAATAAAATATTCTTGAGAATAACTTTAAAAAACAATAATACATTTCAGTCACCTACGACCAAATCTCATCGATATATGAAGAATATCACTATTTCAAGACAATCGACAGTTTCATTATTTCCGCTAATCGGCCATGGGGAATCTCCGGGTGTTGATTACCTTATCTTCTGCAAGACTCCACTGGAGGGGTCTAAATTCACTTGTTCTTATAAAATAGTATTATTCTGATTTTCATAGTCGGTCAATTTTTAAGTGCAAAGCAATGGAATTTTTCTTTTAAAATATTGTCCACATTTTATTTAATGAATCATAGGACAGATTTCTGAGTAAATATTTGATATTCATAATTCTTCAAAAAAAATTTTGAGTCAAACTACATAAAATATGATTCTTAGTTTATTTAGATCATTTTCCTATTTGATGTATATGCCTAATGCTGACAGCTAGGCAACCACTTGTTGGACGAGTATTAGAATGGATATACCGTGAATAGAATGCCCCCCTAAAATAACATAAAATTGTTCAATTAATAATGTAAAAAAATGTTGAAATTACTTAAGAAAACACTGTCTTGCACTTATTTTTTCAAAAGTATTCTCTTTTTCTCGAATTTGCATACATATTTCTTTTTTAAAAAAACTATCGCAGAAAATTAGTTTTTTCTAAGATTTAATTTATAGTGAAATTTAACTTAATCTCTTAATATGAGCTTTATTCAACCTGGTGAAAACATAATTATAAAGGGTTTCTTTTTCATTCGTGTAAATTGCTAATGCATCTTAAATTTTATTCTATATGAAAAATATTGTTTGAAATTATGCTTATGGTATTTTTTCAAACATTAACTAAGAATAAAAAAATCAACCTTCAAACGTAATTACTATCACTTAGATGATAATTTTAAAAATAAAAAAAAATCAGTTTTGAACTATAAAATTTCTGGAAGTTATAGTAAAAAAAAGGCCAAAAGTTTGCTTAAATTTTAATTAATTGATTAAAGTATCAATCCGATTTGGGCATCTCAACCCTCCTAAGTATGTATGTATAAACCAAGTTTTGAAGCTCTAAGATAGAGTGTCAAAAACTCACACACAATCATCTTGATTATAAAAAAGTATTCATGTTTATTTGGTTTCGTTGGAATTTTAACCCTTCTTTGCATAATTTTTCGTTAAATAAAACATGGTGATATAATTCATGCTCTGTATTAAAGGGAAAATGTTTTAAAATTCCTAGTATAAATATGTAATATAACATAATTAAAAAAAACTGTATGATGGAAATATCCATAATCATGCAAATTTGCATGCTAAGTTCAATATAAAATATTCAACGTCCCTCTCTTCTAAATTTCTCCGCTAATTATCGCTTTAATTAGCAAAAAAATCTCATAACTTATGAAAAATATTTAAGAAATCGCACACTTCTAACTACGATAAATAGCGGAATGTCAAGTTCAAAGCCTCTATAATGATTGTGACATTTGATCTTTTTATTTAAAGCAACATTCCTTATTACGCAATAGTCGTCAAAAAAAGTTTTCAGCAACTACGAATTTTCAGCAGACCTGTTTTGAGTACAATTTTTTGTTCACTAAATGTTAAGATGTAAATTTCCATCATCATGCAAAGAACGGTTAATGCAGCTCATATGGAAACTAAGTCTCGTGATGCTTAGTAGCGAGTACAGAATTTCTGAGGGATATTAAGAGTTATGTTTAAAATTAATTTTGACAAATATGGGCTTATTTCAAATACGTAGTCAGTTGAATTTGTTAAAATTAACTTTCTTCCTTTGATGTTGAGCCCCAGCCCATTCCATTCAGGAATGGATTAGGGCTCAAATGCTTCGGGGTTTTTTTTTACCCGAGATATGTGATTTTAAAATATTTAAATTTATTACCACTGCAGAATTAAAAAAAATATATTTATTATATTTGCTACTTATAAAGATTTTGGTTTAAATACGTTGGCTCTTATTCAATGCTTGTTAGTTCATATTGAGCCCTTGAAATACAAAGAAGCCATGTTTTTTAAGGAACATTCCGGATTTATCATAGCATCATGAAGCTTCTATTAAATTAATTTAGTTTAACCTAATTAAACTAAGCAAAATTAGATAGCAGATAGAAATCAATGCGTTGATTTGTCATTAAATGCAAATATTTTTATTTCAGAGACAAAAACGAGGAGGTATTTGAATATTCGACGCACAAAACTTATGTTTTACTTTAGAATAAATATCACTGATTTCGAAAGAAAATTCAGAAGAAAAATTTCAAAAACAATTTTCTTTTTAAAGCAGGTAGTTTTAAAAATGGAATTATAAATGTTTTTCTTTTGACAAATTTGTTTTTTTTTCTTTATGTAATTATTCATTCACTTTTAATTTCTATGTTATTTTCTTTATATTTCACCAAAAAAAATGGTAAAGATTGTATATATTATTTAAAAACCCATTAAATAGGAAACC
Organism: Argiope aurantia; assembly: GCA_026543865.1. Lineage (NCBI taxonomy): Eukaryota > Metazoa > Arthropoda > Arachnida > Araneae > Araneidae > Argiope > Argiope aurantia. The sequence goes on along the minus strand of JAPMOR010108046.1, from coordinate 83,056 downwards.
ATTTAAATTATTAAATCTTTGTATATAATAATTGTCACTTCTTAGAGTGGAAAAGGCTTAAATGTGGAAGAAAAATAAAAATTTATTACTTTCGTAGAATTTATTGTAAACTTATTCAAAGAAAAGTTGATATTCGAGATTTAATAAACAAATTTTATGAAATAGTGCAATTAAAATGAAGATATTTAATTCTTTTTCTACTTTGAAACAAAATGCATTCAATCACAAAAAGGATTTTAATAAAGAATTTTCCTAATAAGTACACTATATTTCGAGAATTTGTCATTTTGAAAAGTTTTTCGACGAAATGGTTATAATTTCAAAGAAGTTTTAATCTGTAATCTAAAAATAAAAACTGTGTTCTAAAATAACAAAAAAAATCAGAAAAACTTTAAAATTAAAAATAACGTTTGCAAGAGGGCATTCCATAGAGTATTTTTTATCTTCCATTTGCAGTAATGAAACCCGCCTCTAAAATTTCTATTACATCGAGATAGAATTAAAAATTAAAATTCAGAAAAAACTTTGCTTGAAAACAGTAAGTGCTACCTTATGTTACATTGAATGCATAACTCTAATAAATTATTAATATCAATTCATCCGCATTAAAATTCCACTTAATAAAATATCCAAAATATAAATTGCAAAAAGAAAGAACGAGCAAGCCATATATGCTAAGAAGATTATGTCTGTATAATTATCGCGAATATTATCCAAATAGCTCAAGGAAGAAGATGAAAAGTAAAACCTTAATTTTATCTTTTAACGCTCAAATTCAATTTATTTCCATATCTTAAATCTATTTTTTTCCCTCCTCGTCTTGCAGATTGATAAATTACTTTTTTTTTGTTAGATCCGTGACCTAATGGGAAAAGCGTCATGAGGAACTTTACTTAAAAATTGCTTCGCCTCGAATCTATAAGGTATCTGAAAATTAGTGGCAATCCTTCAGACAGCATGAAAAGCATAAAATAGGCAATTGTTTCAGACAATGCAATCGTCTCGTCCCAAAGTTAAATAAAGGTATTTTATCAGTTTGTTCAGTTCCCTCTTTTTAATATGAATGTAAAGCTTTATAATATTTTCACAGCAAATGAAAAAATAAAAATTTTCTGGTCTCTCCTTTACTTTTTTTAGAACTTCTAAGAGTAATTGAAAATCTATTTGTTGTTATAACTGATGAAAGAAAAAGGCACGAAGGTATAATGAAAGTACCCTTTGTGAAATAGACGAAAATTTTAGTCTGAAAGTCTTTAGAATTTTCAAGGATATAAGGGATTTTCAGTTGATTTGAAAATGATGGGGAATAACTGTTTGCTGTAAGGTAGAAATGGGGGGAAAACAATATTGAATATTTATTATTAGTTTTTACTTTTCTTCCAATCAAAATTACTTTTTATGTGATATTTTCGATATGAATAAAAGCTCATCATAATTTCTTCTGATTTCTCATAAAATAGGACATCATTTGTTTGTCTTAATGTGAAACTAATATTGGCCAATATTTTGGGAGGATATTTCAGAATTGGCTTGAAATTTTGCCTTGAAAAATAATGTAGCAATCTTGATATGCTTAGATGAAGTTTTTGAAACTATAAAACCCTTTACTTTTTAGAAAATATGATCCTCTAGAGAAACAGACTTTCATTTCTTTTAAAAATAAATAATAGTTTTACATATTTCTCAAATAATAGTAAGAAATATATCAATATCTAATGTGCATGGGCCACGGTGGCCTGGTGGTAAGGTCTCAGTTTCGGAACCGGAGGGTTTCAGGTTCAAGACCCGATTCCACCGAAGAACCATCGTGTAAGAGGGTCTGTTGCACGTTAAATCCGTCCTCACCAAACGTCCTCCCGCTGGTGTGGTGTGGAAAGCGGGTGCCAGATCAGGAATCGTCCTCGTCATCTGACGGTGGTTCAAAATGACGAGGTCCGTCCCAAAATAGCCCTAGTGTTGCTTCAAACGGGAAGTTAATATAACTAAACTAAATGTGCATGTCTTTGTAGAATTCAGTCTGGGAAGAAACATTGTTATATTTTTTTTTCTTTTTAAGATAATGAATGCTTTTCTAATAACCAGTAAAATGTCATGGAAGTCATTGTTTTAGTGTTGTCATTGATGCTATGTAAAACAGTAATAAACTATTTTATGTTGCAATTATGTTATTGGGAAGATAGTATCTATATGCTGAATATAGCAAAATTACTGCAATCAACTTCATTTACCAAATTTAATTGAAAACTAAATATTGAAGTCATAATACAAATGTTCATACAAAAATGTTTCATCAATAAATAATTGAAAACTCTCCAAAATACTGGTGCATATGCCTATTTTTTTTTTTTTTTTTTTTTTTACCTCAAGCATAAACTAAAAATGGAATTTTCATTCTCAATTTCTGACCAAAAAGAGAATTTCATACTTCAAACAATCGCGCTATTTGTAAAGATTTTTATGGCTTCACTTTTAATCGAATCATTACTAACCATGAATTTCCTTTTTATAGCTAACTTCTTTAAGAGTTGAAAGATACTATCAATTTTAAAAATCATTTTGTTTATCATCTCAAAGCAAACGTTTATTTATTTATTGCTTTTTACTTTGTTTTCTTAATTTATTAAATGATTGTGATCATTAACAGATACACAGGTGACAGAAAATTAACCATATATATATATATATATATATATATATATATATATATATATCGCAAAATAGATAAGACACTTTCTAATAAAGAGTTATTAGTAAAAACAAGTTTTGAGAATGGACTTTCGTTATTAAATAATTGAAATTTTAATAACACTTTATTATATGCAAGTTAGATAACAATAGCAACGATTTTAGCTCACTCTTAAAGCATTGCTAAGAATGGCACTCAACTTTTGTACTTTTTAATTTTTTGGATATTCTTTCATATTTCCAACATTTTTATCTTTAATTTCTTCTATTTTTCGTATAGATTTTCCTATTTGTGTCCCGAAAGGTACATTTCCTTTTTCTGAAATTCGAATAATTGTGATATCATAAAATAACATTTAAATTGTTTTCTTTGCCTATCTAAATCTTCATCAAACAATACAATACAATTATCTAAAATTGGATTTTAAAGGAAAAGCTTTTATTAGGGATATAATATAGCCAAAGACAAAGGAATAAAAGTCATTCAAATATTTTTTTTCTAGCAACAAGAAAAAATTATTTATTTGAATGGCTTTTACTAGCATCCACAGTCAGAAGCTATTTTTCCATTAGATAAACAAATGCAAGCAGAATTGAAAAACTTCTTCAATTCAAACATTAAATTGAAAGAATTGTAATTTAAACAAACACGAAATTATTCTAATATTTGCTCAGTTTGAATATATAATATGAATGAAAAATTCATTTAAATATTGTTTCCCATTCAAATGAAACGGATTTCATTAAAAATAAACAAAGAAATATTTAAAATCATCCCTTATAAAAATGCATACTTTTATTTTATATATTAAAAACTGTAAATTATACGGAAATAGACTTTATTATTTCATGAAAAGAATATTTGAATTCCAGGCAAAGAGCAAACAGTGTGACATAGATTTTAAAATGATTTTACTGCTGTCTTCAGAAAATCAAGAATAATAGAAAAATAATTATTGTGTTCAAAAAGAAAAAACTAATACTTTTGGGAAATTAAAACATCAAGATATATAGTTTTTACAATAGATAAAGATGAAAAATAAACTAAAGACTGCCTTTTAGTGATTGCATTCCCTTTTATGAAATATATTAATTTAAATTAAATTATTATATATGTATTTTTTAAATGTCGAATATACATTCCATTAAAAAAAATAACGGTGTCATAAAGAAGTACAAACATTTACAATTAATGCAAATTGAATATATATATATATAGATAAGAATGTCTTTTTATTTGAACAAATCAGTTATAATTTATTTATAAAATGGTCTTTGAAGTGTCTTTAATTATTCGTATTTGTCTTTTGTTGCAACTAGTATTAGAAACAAAATAAGAAATATTTATGAAATTGGCTTCTGTCGTAAATTTTTAAGTGGACATATTTTAAACATACAAAAAAAACGAAAATAAATAATTAATAGATAAACACACTTCTTATAAATATTACAAGAAACATAATAGTATTATAGTCCATTTTATCTAGTATTAATATAACCTCATTTTTTAAAAATAAATTTTAAAAAACGAGTTATAAAATATTTTGTTAAAAATTTTTTTAAAATTTATCTAAGAATTATTTAAAAAAGAGGATTTAATCAATAATATTTTTACATAGTTTTAATAAAAAATAAGCTCATAATATTCTTTAAAAATGTTCAAATTATTTTTTATTTGAAAATTTTCAAATTATTTAATTTGATTTCAAAATCTTCAAATTTATTCAAATAGATTTAGGTAATCATATTTGGAGAAAAATAATTTCACACTATAGAATTCTTTAACTCTAATTCAGTTGTTTTCTCAATTTATTAGTATATTGTATGGTGTGAAATTTCACATTTTCTATTTTTTCCTGTAACAGAAATTGCATTTTTCACATCTAGATTTTAAGCATCCGGTACTATACTCTTACTTCACTTATCAGTAAAGAACGATTTTCACAAGCACAAGATTCATGAACTCTCACTTTTGAAGTCAGCTCAATAGCCATGACTTGTTAGTCTAATAAGCATATCAATTAGTTTTTGTATTCTCATAAAAATTGCGTCTAAACTGAATATATAAGAATGTTTTTTTAAATAAATTTACTCTTTGCATAATATGTGTAACATTTTTATTTTACCGTGTTATGAGATTTGAAATTTAAAAAAGTTTTAAAATATATCAAAATAGCCCTATACTTCACATAATTTGTGTAGAATCTTTAATTTTTTGTTATTCCTATGGGAATCGAGATTAATTAAAGAATATTTTAATATTTATCGAAGTAATTCCACTGTTTGCATGAACTTCATAGCAATATTTGTTTGTTAATCTTATTGGATTAGAAATTAATTTAAAAACCTTTTGTATTTCTTCATTGATGGTTCAATTAATAAGAAATATATAGAAAATATCCAAAGTAATTTTAGAAACATGCATTTTTCTGTATTTCATAATTTTTAATTTTTTCTAATAAATTTCATGACAGCTAAGGATGAATTATTGCCATTAATATTTTTACAGAATTTTGAATACAGATTTTATTATATAGTCAGGAGAAACTTCCTCTCCAAAATCTGTACTAAATTGTACAGTACACAACAAAGCAAGTAGGTGCATAAATGCGCCACCAAAAAATGAAAACCGCTGGAGGAAGTAGTGAGAAAAACCGCTCAAAAATAGTGGGACGAGCGGAAACGTAAAAATAATACAGGAGTAATAAATTTCTATTCACAAACTATATTTATTATAGGAAAGACTCATTTGTTCGACTATTAACCTCGGTGCTTGTACAGCCCCACTTATTAAGGAGATTGTTGATTGCTCCTTGTGCAGTAGCCCTGGGGCGCTGCAGCGGAAAGGACTGCAATTATAGTAACGAGCCCTATACAGGTAATTTTGAAATTCGTATGCAATACTCCCCAATAAGCAACTTTAAAAAATGGGATAATTAAAGTAAATATATTACTTCTATTCCCACTTGCTATACCACAATCAGAATTAAACATCCTTTGTTACTTATAGCTTTCATATTTGACCGCAAATTATTATAAAATTTAATAGGTTTGAATATTACTACCTCTTCATTTAACTTTGTCCCAGTATGACCAAAAAGGGCATTTATCTCGAAAAATTCCACATTAACCAATCAAATATCATATCTACCTCGGATTTTTTAAGTCAAGCTAAGAATGGTTTAAGTGTCCCAAAAATTGATTTTTCGGCTTTAGTTTTTTAAATAGAGCATTCATTATATGAAATATTACAGAAAGGCTTAATATATGTAAGATTCAAAAGCTGAAAGCTTATATATTAATCTTTAAAAATATAATTAATAAAAACTCTTATAGAAAGACGCAATTTTTGCCTTTTTCTAAAAGAAACAGTTTTTAAATGTATATGTTTTATTGCAATCGTATAAAATTTTGATTTACAAAATTAAGGAGCAATATGCTTCTATTGATTCTGTTTTTATTTATTCTGCTTAGCAGTTTAAAAATTAACTCTATTTATAATGAAAAATTTGTTTTTTTTTAATTTTTAAATTATATTCCATAACTTATTTTAAATACTTTAAACAGAAAACTAATTCACTGTATATATTGAACTTATACTCGCATATTTCAAACGAATTTATTCATTTTTTTTCTAAATTTAACGAGATTATAACTTTGTTCATGATTTTAATTCTAAATTCGAAGATTATTGATTTGCAAAATGCTTTGTTTCCTATTAAAAAAAAACAAGTGTTCTTATAAAAAAATATTTTCTTGCTGTTTTATCATTAAAACAGCTCATTCTTTCCGTATTTCCACGTATACTTATATAATATTTCAAATAAAATATTTATTTGCAAGGAAATCATTTTTGTTTTCAATTTAAATTTCAATACTTTTATTTGTCGTCTTCTATATTTCCTTAAGGATATAAGTTGCCAATTTAATAATATTATGATACCTAAAGTACTTTATCCGTATCGCAAATAGCTTAGGCTTGATACAAAATAAATTAAATTAAATTTTTTGCTTATTTTAATTTTATTCTTGTAATCTCTTTACATTTCATGAATTAGAAAATCTTTCAAAAAGCCTGTTTTTAACAATTGGAACATTTTTTGTTAAGAAATTTCACGAGATGAAATAAAGATTGAATTAGAAATAAAGTATATTTTTCAACTGCTTTTCATCCCACCTAATTCATTTTAGAGAGAGGAGTATTCTAGAATATATAGGAGGCTTTAGGGATGAATAAAGATTGCTCTGTTGTTGTGTATATTTTATTTAAGGCTTAAGGATATGAGGAGCATTTCTTGAAAGCTTCGTTTTTGAGCGAATCATTTCAAAATATCTTTTTCATCAAAATAATTTCATTCTAAAAAAAATTTGTTTTTGAACATTTTATACTTTTTTATTTGATCTTCTCAGAAAATGCAGAAGAAAACAATTTAATTGAATTGGAAATATACGTTCATAAGCGTGGGTCTTTTGGAAAAACAACTTATTCGTTCTTAATTTAATGTAAACAAGTTTCTGCTTTTAATGGTATCATTTTTATAATATTTTAATTGTTCTTACTTTTAATAACCTTTCTGGAGCTTCGAAAATTTGGTATACATTTTGATATACACTTTGGTTTTATGATCAAAATTAAGCAAGAGAAGTTTATGCCTCTTTTTGTGCAAAACCAAATTTTCATCGTCAGGATGAAAATATACAAAAATATCCTTCTATGCAAATAAGTTGTTGACTTTTGAAAAAAAATGCCTACAGTAACTTTTCTAAAAACATGCGTTATTAAAATACACATGCATTATCATTATTATGCACATTTATTATTGCTTGTTTAACAACGACGGGTACAACTTTCTCTTTGCATTCCTTTTAGTTTGCGGCACTATTCATGTTTTATTGCAAATGTGCAATTGATGATTTTATAAAGTTAATGCTTTTTTTCAATAAATCAAAGTTCAACGAAAAGTTGTTTTCTTTTTATATTAAATAGGTTGAGGAATTTAAATTGATTTCAATTTCAGGAAAATAAATAGCATTATAACGCTATTTTGTAACTAACAGCTGAAATATAAACTGTCTTGTTAATAAAGACAGAAACCAGTACAGAGATTTATCGATTCGCTTTATTGACTATAACTCATAACCTAAATTATGGTCCCTTTCAAATTGTTTCAAACTTTTTATTTCTTCCTTTCAGGTCCTTTTTTTAATGCCTCTTCATGGCATTTTATCACTCATTGCCTGGTATTCACTATTTTTCAAATACTTCATAGGATCTGCATCAACAAGGACAAAATTAGACAGCCCAGATTAACAATAATAAAATAAAAAAAATTTCAAAAACAGAAAATGTCAGTAACCTTTCGTTAGCTGGAAACTATTTTTCGAAATAATGAGAGCAAATAGCATGTAAATGTCGTTCAAAATCAAGATTCCAAAAATAGAAAAATTCATTTTAGGTGTAGATGAAAAAAGTAGAAACAAAATTGCTTCATTGGAAAGCATCCTCAAAGGTTATATGTAAAAGTAATCACTGTACTTCTCAGGCAGGAAATAAAGAACCGTTATTAGAATTAATATTGTGTTATATTCATTGATGCCTACGGCTTTTAGAAGTCAGTTGAATCCAATGTTAAGTTATCCTTCATGGATTTAAGTATCGCATATTGGTGCATGTTAAAAAGTTCTGTTCAATATACATATTGATATAGATATACCTTTATATATTTTTTAAGTTATTAAAAATTTAATAAATGCTCAATTATAATTATTATACTGGTGTCCTTAACTAAATACATTTTCCATAATAATTCAAAATCTCTATTAGTAAAACTACTAAAATGAATATTGTTTGCATTTTGAAAAATGGTTCAATGTTAACATCCTGTTTTGAATAATTACATCTCGAGTAAGTTATGAAGTAGAACGAGAAATTGGATTTTATAAAGGTTTAGGAATTGTGGCTTTAGTGCTGCAAATAGTGTGTTAAAATCCACAAAATTAACATATAGCAGTGACAACAGTAACCCATATACATTCAGATGAAAATCCGTTGGAGGTTTGGAGCTCAATTGGAGGTCCTAGATGTTTACAAGAGTCTTCAAAAGTTATATTTATCTTGAAGAATAAATTTCAAATGAGTGTTTTTATTGTCAGAAGCACAGATTTAAGCCATCCAAGAGCGAAGACGTCTGTACAAAATAGATATTTGGATTTAGATGCATAAAATATGAATCCACTCGTTACCGAACTTGTGATTTTGTTTCTACAACTGAAAAAAAAATCCAGGTAAACAGTACACAAAAATTTAGCTTTGCGACCAACATCCAGTACATTACGCCGCCTCTGAGCATATCCGATAGGAAAGTGCATTTGTTGTGCATCTTAGCGCAAAGTTTTTTGACACACCAAGATTGAGGGCGTGTTCTTTACGCTGATGAATCGAGATTCAGCATGCAACAATTTTCGAAAAGTCTTCTTTGGAAGAGATATGGTGTTTACGATCATCCTTCCTACGTAAGAAATATCGAACTTTTTTTTCTGCAAGAGGAGTCCTTGTCTGGAACGGCATCATGTTGGTCTGTCACAAACCACTGCAAATCTTTTGTACTGTTAATAATACAGGGATCAGAGCCTTGAAACTTGTCCGACTTACCTTGTTGATGCAGGCCCATGCTTTTTTTTGGTTGATAAAAGTTTAGATGATACGAAGCTCATATTTTTGATTTTCTAGAATAATAGGATAATTTCCATGTTCTAGTCCGCAATCGTCTTTATTAACTATAAGATCGTTATTTTTGAGGCTTGTATAATAGTATATGGTGGCCATATTCAATATTAGAAGGTCCTTTCCTGACATATTAAGCATCATGATGTGATTGTTTTGATAGTTTGCATCATGTCTAACAAATCATTTTTCTGTATGGGTATGTTGCTATATGTTTTTGTCCACAATAATTTCACTCTTTGTGCAAAATTCAAATATTTATCCAGTTATCATAAATAATTGTGACATTAATTCTGAACAACAATATATTATAAACTACATCCTACAACACAAACGGATGAACGGATTGTAGTGAAATTTGGTATATAGGCTATACTCTAGATGCTTTCACGGAATTTCGTAAAAAAAGTTCCAAAATGTGCACCAAAAGGCCTCTTTTTCGGAAAAACATTAAATTTAACACAATGAACGCCAAAAACGGAATACAGAAACAATATTAGCAACCCAAAACAAAAATTATGAGTAATCAAATGTAAAACCGGGAAAAACTGTCAATTCTAGGGAAAAAGCTAGATTTGCATGCTTGCGTAGAAGCGGAAGCTTTATTCAAAACTAGTTAGGATAAGAAACGTTTGCAGTCGTTGTCATGTTTTATGTCGATGTTTCCTACTGTAATGATGATGGTATCTTGTTGCGACGGTGTTACGGCATTGACTTAAAGAAATCCATAACACTTCATGTGTGAAGCATCACAAGTGATCGTAATGATCACAGCAGATGATCGTAATGATCACAGCACAGTTGAACAGACTGTCTTGAAATTTTGCAGGTGAATGAGGGTGGTCACATGGAGCACGATTCCTTACATGATCCTGGACACGATTAACAACGCTCCTCTTGTGAAATTTCGTTCTAATTTGTTCTAGTTTCTGCAGACTGAACTGTTTTTCTCAAATAGCGTATTGTTATTTTCCCCTTATCTTTATTTAATACAGTTCGATGGCAAGGGAATCAGAAACTAGTCAGTAAATGTTAATAATGTTTCTGTATTCCGTTTTGGTCGTTTATTGTATTAAAATTAATGTTTTTCCTGAAAAGGCGCCCACTGGTGGACATTTTAGAATTTTTTTTTTCAAAATTCCGTGAGCGCATCTCGTTGTAATCTATGTATCAAATTTCGTTCTAATCCGTTCATCCGTTTGCGTTGTATGATGCTGCTTATAGGGGAAGTTTAATTATAACCACCCTCTATATTATAAATTTTTTTAAAGCTGTAATTTACTAATATTTTCAATGTACTTTATTTACTTAATTCGCCTTTTTGTTTTTATAACAATATTAAAATATATCCGTTCTCTTTATTTAAGCTATAGCACATATTTTTATTCACTCTTTGAGAACAATTTAATATTCTTTGAGTGTTTGATAATTTTAAAACAAAAAATGCTTCTATACAAAAAAGTATTATGTTTATATTTCCATTTAAAAAAACTAAAATTGCATTTAAATTTTAAATTAATTTCCATTAAATCGATTGCTTCTTTGTTTTTTAATACCATTTCTTTCTACTGCTGTTTTTATATTAGATTCAAATCAAGAGTCAGAATTATCAATTTTATTTTTATTTGATCCAAATTAATTTTCCTTTATATTAAATAATCAAGTAATAACGGTTCATTTATATTAAACAATCAATATTGATAATAGTATTAAAACATAAAGTACCATTACAAAGAACCTTACTACTTTAAAAATACAGAAAAATGAAATCTACTTCAGTAAAACAAAAAACACTTTTCCCAAAGTGATCCTAAATCACTGCTAAAGACATGCTCTAGAATACCGACAAATGAAATAAACATTCCTTTAATAAAAAGATTTTTCTTTTAATACCGGGAATAAGCGAATGCGTCGTCTGAATCAATTACTGAGAATTTATTTACGCTGCTTTATAGCCAGTGGCGGTGCCTGGCGGAGATTCTTTTGACAGCTTCTAGCAACGAGGGAAAGTCACTTTAAAGCAAATAGTCCCACGAATTAGTATCGGAGCTTTTCCTTCTAGTTTACGTGTGAGCCTCGAATGGTAATTTATCACTTTGTTGGAAGGGTGTGCAAAGAAAAATGGATATAGGATGCGAAAATAAATTGAATATGCGTGATAAAAGATAAATTTACTCTCTGACCTTTTGGTTTCCTACCATTAGCTGCTAGGTATCCTTTCGCGGTAATTTTATAGCTAGAAATTTATTTATTCTCGAATATCGTTTGCTCGCTTGGGTTTTTTCCAGTTTCTGTGTAGACCTTCGTATAAATGTTAGATTGTTTTGTACTCGCTGTGCGAATCAATTTAAGAGTTATTTATTTTCAAGGTGGCTTTGGGATTTAGTATTTAAACTTTTATTGTTGAAACTGGTCTATTCTTGGATTTTAATATTGAATCCATTTGATTACTAGAAGCAAATGAAGACATCTGAATGTGACTTATTTAATAATGTGATATAAATGGTATTATTGTTTTGTTGTATTTAATTTGAAAAAAGGAGTTAACTAACAGCACATTTTTATTAATGAGCTAACAAATATTTCTTAACTATTTTTGGGATTTAATTTTTTTTAACTCAGTACCAGCTTGTACTATTGTCATGACATATAAAAAAATTTTTAATTTAAACTATCAAATCAATTTTACTTTAATTTGCAAATGCGATTTCAGAATGCGAATTTTTTTTTAAACTTCTTGCATAAAACTGCAAAATTTCTACTAAAAAGTTCAATCGTTATAAATATGAAACAGTTAAAATTTAATAAAATAATTTCAAAGTAGAGGGTTTTTGTATTTTTCAAACTGTTGTTCATTTTCTGTAAAAAACAATCTTTAGATATTACAATTTTGAATTTCTTGAAAAAAAGGAATTTTTTTATAATTTAGAAATATTCGATTATATATTACTCAAGAAAAAATTTTTTTGATTCACAGTTTATGAAAAAACGCATTCGAAATAACAAGAGTTCTAAACCAAAAGCCCCTTTCATTTATGTCAATGAAATATTTTTTTTATTTCAGGTAAATATGATTGTCTTGAAAATAATTCTCGTGACTTGTCTTGAAAATGATTTTAATAATTACATTAAATAAATAAAATCTTTTCGTTATAATATATATATTCAGTTCTATAGATATATCTCATTATAAATAAAATATTTAATTTTTCGTAGGAAAGTATTTGTTTCTAATCAAAGATTTAGAGTGTTCTTGTAAATATATTCGTATTCGGATACCATAATCGTATAAAACACTTGTCCCTTTTCGCCCACCAGCTAGTTGACATAAGATATTGGTTATATTCCATTTCGTTTGTGTGTTGTAGATATAACAATGTCCATGACTTCTTCAAATTCTCAGACATTAAAGCCGCGTTATTTTAGTTACCTTTCATACTTTGTTTATCATGTGAGTTTTCTTTTCTAATGGAAACCAGTTCTAAGAGTAAAGTGCTATTAAAAACTTAAATATGTGGTATATTTATTTTCTAAGCGGTATTTTAAATTGATTTTTAATTGCCTTGTATTATACAGATATTAAAAAGAATCCCTCTTCTTTAGCTTTTAGTAATATTAGAAAATTATGCGATAAAATATTTGAAATAACGTGTGTGTGTGTGTGTGTGTGTGTGTGTGTGTGTGTGTGTGTGGATGGGGGGGGGGGATGGATGGGTGGGTGGGTGGATAGGGGGGGGGAGGGGTGGGGGGGTGTGGATGGGGGGTGATGGATGGATGGGTGTATGAATTGTGATAACTGTAGATCCATTGATCTGGTTTGTAGAACACAAGCACAGACAGACGTTCATATTTATTATTAATAGAGACAGAAATTACACTTCTACATTTTTATTCCCTAGGATGTATTTTTAATTTTCTTACATCTAATATTTTATTAGTTTTAGCACAATGAAAAATTTTAAGTTTTTGTATATAATAGATCTATATTTAAAAAACGTTCAAATAAAATGCAATATATTTCCAATAGATTAAAGGCTGCTAACGTGAGGTAACTAAAGTCAAAATGATTGGATTTGAATTCATTTGCCTCTAAAAATCTCAAAAACTATTGATTGAATTATTTCTTTTTTATTCACTTGATAAAAAAATTGTGTGCAAATAAATACAAAATGAAGGTACAAACTGGTGCCGAAAAAATAATCTTAATTGCATTTTGAAAATTCATCATACATTGAAAATCGTATATTTCCTATCCTTTCTATACTGCAATACTATCCTGTGTATCTGTGGAAAGCATTGATCAGTAGAATAATAAATCAAATCATTGCAGATCTTGAAAGTTTCTCAATTTTATAATAAAATCCATTCATAACAGTAAAATAATTTTGAAAATGTGTCTTCAAAATAAGAATGACCTACATTTACTAGTCTTCATGATATAATTTGGACCATTAGTATATATATTGTTTCTTATTTTATTTTATTAATCTTCTTATTATATTATATATTCTGTAGACATAAATGAATCTAAATTATATCACATGTAATCACTTAATTTGGATATGTTTTCATATCATTGATTATAATATTTACTGATTATAATTCGTTTTAATTTTATCCAAGCAAACCAATGATTAGTATTTATAGATTAATTGCAAAATATCATCCAGACTACTTTTAAAAAAATTCAATTACCTTACAATATATATGTAATTTTCTGTCTAAATAAGATTTTTTTCATTAGAAAATCAACTTCTCTATTCTTACTTATTTCAACTTATATTCTTTAGAATTTATTTTAAATTAATGTTTAATAAATCTTTAATATCTAGTAAACTTTTTTGCTGTTAATTCTTCTCTTTTCTCTTGAAAGTATGCCAGAAACAATTTTTGGCACAACATAATTTCACATACATTAATATAATGCAAATAGTTTCTTTTTATTTTATTTTATTAGTTTTCTTAAATATACAAAGTATTCTACAGATATAAATTCAGATAAATTATATCTCATGTAACTAGAGGCACTAATTTTGGATTATATATTTTGATCTTATTGATTATTAAAATGATTGATTACTGATTATAATAAGTTTACATTTACCCAAGAGAACCAACGACTAGCATTTTTGGATTAATTCCACAATATTATCCAAATTACTTAGAATTTTTTTTCAATTTCCTTACATCTACCTTACTTTATATACAATATCTATGAAAGCTTTATTTCATAAGTAAATCAAATTATCTATGCATTGGAATCAATGTTTAATTTAATGTTCAAATATTCAATAAATCTAAAATTTCGAGTAAAAGTTCTCTTTGTTGATTTCTTTTGTCCTTAAGATTACGCCACTAACAAATGTTGCAATATTATTTCATAAAGGAAATGTAATATCTTTTTCAGACATATTCGTTCATAAATGCTTACGTCAAATTTTCAATTCAGAGACCTTATTCTCTAAACCTACAATTTATACGGCATACAGTACTGAAATATGATTCGTAACTGTAAACCGTAAATAAAGACTCCGTCTGGAGAATATATTCAGAAAGCGTCAGAAATCTGACTACAGGAGAATAATATTAAATTCGCAGCTAGTGATATAAGAAATAATATAACTGAAAATATATTAATATCAACGTGACATTTTATATAAGCATCTTAGAACACATTTTGCTTAATATTATCATAAACCTTGCTTTGAGTAAAGAAATATCAATTTTCGATCGAATCACAGCTTTAGGAAGAGAATAAATTCTGAAACGAACAGTTCCGACTAAAAAAAAGTAACTATTTTCAATATTTCTTTTTCTCAACCAATCTTTTATATGAAATTCTTTATTTACCTTCTACACCTAGTCCATAGCATAAAATATGCTGTGACTCGTTTACTGCAAAAATTGAGATGCCACATCTATTCATAAATACCAAGATCTTATCTGAAGTGTGTGAATTATCTCTGAACTGGCAAGGAAATTCAATTTGCCAACCACGAGTATTCTCATAGGACATGTAAATGGATGAAACGAATATAAGAATATTTATTTTCACCCTTCTCTAAAATAATTGTTAATTAGGCGTATAAATTGTGTAACTGAAAAGACTTTTATTTTTTAAATATTAGTAATACAAAGCATAAATTATATTTTCTTGCTATTCGCTCGTTCTAAAAATTTTACACTTACTAGTATAAGTGTTACAATTACTCCGCTTTTCTTTTACCACTAATATGTGTAACAATTATTTCCTTCACTTTTGCCACTAATATAAGTGTAACAATTATTCCACTTGCCTTTTACCGTCGTCTACATTTGTCGCAGTAGTTGCCTCATCCACAATTTTTTCATAAAAACATTGTTTGTACTTTTATAGAGTATACGAGTTATGTTTCTTATCTAAAGGCTGTATTTTCATATCTTTTATTGGAATTATTTTTCTTAGAATTTAGAGTACATCCATATCGTTGATGTCCATGTTTTTAATGTCTTGGTGTTTTGAAATTATGTTCCCTAGAAGACGAATTTGTTATAAATTTTTCACTGAAGTCGTCTCTAAAATACTTCTAAATATAGCTAAAATTCCTATAACTCTAATTTAGAAACAAAACCCTGAAATTTAGGGCACGATGTAACATGTTGCAAAAAATATATATACAAGATCGCATTAGAAAAAAAATCATATTACAAGAACCTCTGCAAAAGACCATCAAACCAATGAAAATAAATTTATAAACGAAGATTGAGCGCATAATAAAATTGTAATGAACTGCAAAGCAAGAAAAAATTTTAAAAAGTAGAATATTAGATAGAAATATCAACTATTGGAAATTGCAGCTATAGTTGCAGAATGATTGTGATCAATGCATCAGTTTGAAGAAAGAACCGAAACCAGGATTTGTTCAGGTCTTCAGAGTAGCAAAAATTCCCAAGTCCTATTACATAAATAGTTTTCATTTGGATTGGAATGGTTTATATTTTTCTTTTTCAGCTTAAGCATTTATTTGATAACATTTCGCATAAAAAAAGACTTTTGAAATTTTTTTCAACTTGCTGGGTTAATTTTGTTACATAAGCTATTAAAAATATTTACTTGATAATGTTGTCGTGAAATTAATATTTCCTTATGACTTCTATTTGTAAAATATTAAACAATAAATATAAATATTGCAAAAAAAATCGTATTACTCAATATTTTTATACAACTTCATAAATATGCATCTGTATCTTTTCAATCTATAGCAACTTCTGGAATACAGATTTTATGAAATATATCTGTACTTCTAAAACATTCTTCATGGTTTCTTTTTCTATCCAAAGTTGTATGTCATTATCTTTTACTTCAGATAAAAGGATAGTTTAAATGGAAAAATATAATCAATAATTTCTCAAAGGGAAAAATAATTATTTTTGTTGAATAAAAAGTCACTTTTCCTCTCTGTTTTGGACCTCTTGAAGTAAGTGATCTTAAAGGAAATACCACTGGTCTCCTTAACAGTGTTTTTTTAGTGTTTCTTCAAAAAAATGCAGAATGCACATATTTTTTTCCTCAAAATGTCTAATTAGTTATAGACATACGACACGCAAGAGATCTTTCAATGACTGACGGAACATTATGTCTTATAACGGTAGTTCATGCAAATAATTATCTAAATAAATTATATTTTAATACACAAGTTTTTAAAAACGGAATAAAAAGTATAAAGTAATTTCTCCTGGACCTACGAAGATTGTTCTGAAATTCTGTAATGTTGAGTTCTGAAAATGAACAGTCACAAATTTTCAGACAAGAGAGTTTTAATTTAACAAGTAAATATCTGAATCGCCATCGGATATATTTTCAATCACTAAGATATAATATTGAAGAGCCTATATGAGATTTAATATCAAGAACTATGTGGATTTTTCAACAACCGCTTCTGTATGATTTGCTTTTCAGAAACAATAAATGAAACCATAATCCTTCTACAGAAATATTAAAAATGGTGTTATTGAAGAAGCATCTTCGTTGAAAAATATGCGAAATCATATAGATGAAACATCACAAATATGAACATCAATGAAAAATACACAAATCATATCGTATTTTTGCTTCTAATCTACATATCTAAAGTTCTCTATTCAATACAAAGTTGAGTGATATTCACTTTAGACAATTTAAATGCAGAAACGTGCGTAAAAGAGAAAAATAATGATTTTTGTAGGATAAAAGAGCTACTTTTGTGGGCTGTTTTGTCTCGCTCCCTGGGGTATGTGATCCAAGAGAAAAATCTATGATCTACTTAATAACATTTCTTAGTACCTCTTCACACAAATGCCACTATATATGCTTCTTTTATCCAAAATATCCAACCTGAGAGAGACATATTGTCCGGAGACTCTAACCTTCTCTTTGTGCATTCTCTTAACCAGAGAGAAAAGAGCAAAAGGTCTTTAGATACTATAAAGTAGAATAAAATACTTTAACTTTTCTTAAAGTCCAAGCATTCCGTAATGCAAGTAGAGTAACTGAAAGTGAAAATACACATTCGCAGAAAGGAATGAAATGGAAAAGTTCTGCTTCTGTGTGGAAATTTCGGGAAAGGCATCTAACCGGCATTAAATATATTCAATCTCCAGTGAAATAGAAAAATCTATTGATTTCCTTCATGGTTGTTAATATAGGATTTAAACATATGATCGTAATGTGAAATTTCTTTGGAAATAATTATTGTACTTAATCATTGCTAAGATTCTTAATGACCTCTTTTTTCCAAGAACTAACTATCTGTTTTTTCCTTCTGCATACTTGTAACATTCTTTAAGAAGAAACAATCGATTTTTTTTTAAATGTTGAACATAAAATGAAAGAGAAAAAGTATAAATTTAATTATAGCACTATAAATAATTAAATTGATTGTAAAAAGTATGAAAATTAAATAAATTCTTTAAATAAATTAAAAACGATTTGTAAATATATATTGAACATCAAAATAATTAATAAAAGAGAGTAAATATGTCATTGCGGCTAATTTATATTCTATTCAAATAAAGAAAATTCTTTAATTGTATCCGAAGTAAGTTTTACAACAAAAATTATTAAAAAAAAGGGGGTCTCAGGATTTACTACAAAAATAAATAATATTAAGAAAATTATTGAAAACTAATACGACTAAAATTTCTGAAACAAATGGGCTATCTTAATCGTATGATTGGCTATTTACTTCTTTAAAAAAAGATTAATTCCTTTACACTACATATTTTACTCCATTGGTAATTTCTTCATTCTTTTGGTATTGACAGCAATCAATAGTAAGTGTTATGTGATAATATTCAATGCAAAATATTCATTTTTTTTTAGTTTAAGCTTTTATTTAACCTAAACTTTTTTCTATAACTTCTAAACATTAAATCAGGATTCTGCATTTTTGGCAATCCTGATATTACAATCAAGGTTGTCATTAGAATGCATTATTATATTTATATGATGAATGTGATTACTAATATTTGTGATGAAACTGTAAATTCAGGCCTTTTTCGATATAGTCATTTCTAATTTTACAAAACATATACTTCTTATTTCTCAAAAGTATGTGTGGATTAGATGAAATTATAATTTTATTGAAATTATTTTTACTATTCATTTCAAAAATTATAAATTCTGAAAAATAAATCATTTATTGAAATAATTTTATTCTCTGCTGAAATATATATAAATAATATATATAAATTATATTTCCTAATAATATATAAAAAAATATATTTCCAATAATATATAAAAATTACATTGAATTCATTAAAAAATAATGCTAGAAGCTTTTATTTTGATTAAAACATTATGAAGAATTATGAAGATTGAAAACTTGTTTATTAAATATTTAGAATTATAATTTGAAGCATTAAATTCTAATTAAAAAGTAAGCATAAAAAATATTTTACATTCAGTATTTTATTCACTAATATTTTACCTTACAAGGCTTCTTTTCCTTTCTCTTTTTTTCCAGTCTTTTAATTCTTTTCTCCTTATATATTTCCATTACATCTATGTATCTATTGTTGTTACAAAATATTCGTTCTTTTTAATAATATCGACGATAACAAGAGTATGAAATGACTTTTCCATGCATCTTTACTTATCTAAATATTCTTTAAACAGTACTTTGAAATTTTTAATAAATATAGAAGATAGGCTTTATTAAACAAATATAAAAAAAATTCAGTGAACTGCAAATATATGAATTATTTCAAATATAAAATATTTTTCATTATAATTCTGAAGACTTCATATTGTTGAAGCGAATTATTTCACTACAAAAAATGATAAATACCCAATTAAAAGATTTATTTTACATTTAAATCATGCAAACAGTATAATTATTAAACAAATAGAGAATTATTCATTGAAATTTACTTAGCTTGATAAATATTTTTGATGAAAAAGTCATAGTAACTTTTTATTTAACTTTCTATAATTTGAAAAGAATTCCAATAGAAATAAACGAAGTTAGATTTAAAATAAACAATTCTGAAAGACTTAATTTCAGACATACGAGTAACATATGCAAATTAAAAGAGAAAGGTAGATTATAAATTTTTATCAGTGTTTAAATACTGCTTAAACAAAGCATTTTGTCAAGTGTGTAGAAAAATGTGGTATATTTTACCTACTTTATCGATTAACGAGTTGTAAAATAATTATGTTATTGCTGTTAAATGTTCTAAAATTTCAAAAGATATATTTTTGCTGCTTAAAAAATTACTATAAAGGATTTATTTATTTATTTTATATTTATTATCATAATGTAGGAAATATACAAATAGTTCAGTATAATTTTTTTCTTTAAAGTACATACAAATAACATATAACAGAAAAGGTTGCATGATAATTAAGTTTACATTTCAACGTTTTATTGAAATTGATTAAAATAAGATAAATATGTATCTTTTTTGAATTCACTAAATAAAAATTACATAAATAATCTTAAAGTTTGTAATAATAATTTATTTAGCTAACAATATTTTATAAAGATTTAAAATTAAATTCATAAGAATATTGTTGCTAATTAATTAAAAATTTTAAAATTAAAAACTGTAGAGTTTAAATTAAAAAAATATTTTTGCATATTGCAAATAAAATTGAAAGAAAACTATTTTACAAGAATTCGACTTTTGATAAATAATTTAGAATAAACTACTTATTTAATAGTATGCAATGAAACATAAGATATATCACATTATTTTAAATTGTCAATCATCAAAATACATTTTAAAAATATATATAAACTATATATAATATATTTCTTTTTTTTGTATGTGCAGCATTAACCTATCCACCTTTTTTAAAAATTTTTAATGTGAGTTTTATTTTGAATTTATTTCGACAAAAAAACTAAGTTGACAAAATTTACATTTTTAGCATATTTTATATATTTTAGCATAAATTCGGTTCAATTTTGTAGATTTTATAATATATAAACGAAACAACTGCTCTACAAAAAAAAATCAGATTTAATTTTTTTTTCCAGCTGTAATAGAACTTGCGTTCTAGGGTTTGAGGAAATGAGTCTTGCAAAGTAGCGTTTATCACAGAAAAAAATGTTGAGCCATTCATTGACTTGAATTTTTAAGACATACCCTAAATCATTGTACTTACTAATCTCATTTCAGCAGTCCTTAATAAATTACTGGCGAAAAGGAGTTTTAAAATGTTGAAATTTCGAAGTGCTTTGTAATCGCTTCATTCATTTGTTCAAATTTTGTTAAAATTTGTTAGGTGATTTGTGTAAGTGATTCGATGTGATTCGTAAGTTCCTCAATGAAGGTCGAATATAAAAAAAATGAAACTCCAACCGCGATAATTTTGAAGAATTGGATAACTAATAAGTAATATTCTCATGCTACTACCAATAGATTCTCTTCCAATTATGATTATAAATCATTCAATAATATGAATTCGAAACGATAACATTAATTCATCATATCACGTCGTTTCATTTTAGCTAATAATAAATCAACTTTCGGGGAGAAAAGTTATTTCAGATTCTCCAAATTGTATATGTTGTGTGATTTATAAGTATCTTAATTAAGCTCAAAGTAAAAACAAAAAAAAAATTCATCCTTATATATTCCAGAGATTTGGATGGCAATCAGCCTGCTTCACATACCACAGTCAATAAATAGGGCGCGGATACTATTCTGACCATTTCATCAACTTGAGTTTATGGAACTAATACTATAACTATCATAGCGGGAAGTATTCTTTGAGATACTAAAAAAAATAACTGTTTAGGAAAAATGTGGCTTCAAATTAAACTTATTACAATCTTATGAGGATTTTAATTAAGTCCGGGGAAAAAAGAATTCTACCTGAACAAAGAATTCCACCTTTTTTCAACATTTGGTTTAGATTTGAATAACAACTTTATAATCTAATTTGTTTTACGGGAAAAAAGATATTTATCAGATGGTCAGTGATTATAGTTTCAATATATCACGCAATGATTTCTTCTTTTTAAAGCCTTTCATACTTTTGAAGTCACTCTCACTTGGGGCACCATAAAAATGAGGACGAGAAGCTTCCCGTAAGCTGGTTGATTCTCGCCACCCCTGTGGGTGCGGGAAAAGTAGGGGATCTGCCTCCTCCCATCGATGACGGGATTTTCTCTCTAATGGAAGGGTTGTACCGTGGTCGGTAATGACCCTTCGGACTGAACCATGTTTCCCTCCAGTGTTACTGTCGCGGCGATCCGGTCATTCAAGTTTTTCTGTGTGTCAACGGACGGGTCGGAGTAGTCAGTGATTTCTTTTGAAGCCATTACACGAGTTTTGCTAGTCGGGTAAAAGCTAAGACGTTTCTTGAATAATTCCTTGGGTCATCCTATTTATTCACGTTATGCCAATGCAAACTTTTGCTAAAAAAATAGAATTAAAAGTGGGTCTACTTTTTGATTTCTTGAGACTTTTAAGTTTCTATTTTCGTATTTCCTAATCACATTTACGAACAAGAAGTTATTTTTCATATGCGATTTGAAGAATATACCAAAATAAATTAAAAATAAAAACCTGTAAAACCCTATGTAAAAGTTTGTCAAAATCTTTCACAATTCAATCTGTAGTTTTCTCTCGTGGTTAAAGGGAGCAATCACCAAATAAATTCAATTACATTACATCTTAAATGAAATATTGTGAGTTTAATACATTTTCCAAATATTCTCAACTTCAAACAAGTACAGTGTATCAAATTTTCTGTATAAAGTCTACATTCTCTTAGTTTACAATTTATAAGGTTTACTATTACAAATTACACAGCTCCGAAGTTTAATTTGTAATAGTAAATATATGGAGTACAGAAAAGTTTCAGATTAAAGCATATTTGTCAAGAAAATATTTTATAACTAATAACACAACTAATTACTTAAGAAATAATAGAGATGAGCTTATTTCACTCATATAAGTTTTCATGTTAAACACTTTGCAGTACATATTATAAGATTTAAGTAGTAGTAGATATTGTATTGTTTATTTTATATACTATAAAGGAATATCATTTCTCAAAATTTATACTAAAATTTATAACAGATTGACGATTTAATTCATTTAGTATTTTAAAATTTTAAAGAATTTTTACTGTACATATCGTATTATTCAATCAAATTTGATCAAATGCGGGTTGTTCCATCTCTAATTTATTCAATACTTATGTGTATTTTTGCTGAAATTCACAGCATAAATCACTATTTATAGGCATGCTATGTGACACTGCTCTGTAACTTAAGTTAGCTCTCTGTAACTGCTGTAACTTAGCTCTCTGTAACTCTGTTACTGCTCTGTAACTTAGTTTAAATACAAAAATTTGCGCAAAAGTACCTCCAAGTGAAAAACCGCGATTTTTGAGGATAAAACGGATACTTTGCTAGCTGTTTTTTGGTTCTCTAGAAAAAGTGATCCTTATTAGACGCACGGTCTGTTTACAAGCATTTTCTATTACTTTTTCCCGAAAAATGACCACATATATGCTCTTTTCACTGAAACTTTTTTGTTTGGGAAAGTCACGTGGATACCAGAAACTCCTCTCAAAGCCTGACAGCCCTTTATTACTTAACCAGGATGGAAGCAGCAAAGAATTTTCTTTCATATGAAGAAAGATAAAATATTTTAAGTTTTTTTCAAAGCTCTAACATTCCTTGATGTGGTTAGAGGAATTTGGAATTGGAAATACGTTGTTTCATAAAGGAATAAAATGTAAAATCTTTGTTTCTGAACCTAATATTTATGCTCAAAAACGCATCTATCAGCGGATAGTTAGTCAAAATGAAATAAAAAAAAATGAACAGATTGTGTTTGGATAACATTATCTTTATATTTGAAAGTATAAATTTTCTGTATTAATGCAATGATAGTTCCTAAATATTTTCGTTTAAGCTGAAATACCTACAGAAATTTTAAAAGAACCTCAATTTTTTTTTGCTGTTATTTTTTAAGCTGCAAAAATATTATTTACACGAATTCTTAACAACTTATTCAATAAAATCAGGTTTTTATCAAACATTTTGCTGACAAAGTTGAAGAAAACTTTTTTTTCTTCGTATCTCTAGTTATTACTATTTATTATATCATCTGTAAAAAGTATAGCATGAAAATTTATTATTATTTAGCAAGCCTGAATGGTGACTGTCATTGCTAATAATTTGATATATACGATCTAATTCGAGAGTGTAACGGTTTCATTACCTTATCTGTTGTAACGTCAAAGATAATCCTTTGCTTATTTCATTGAACTTAAATATCAAAAATTAATAAAATTAATATTTTATTTCTTAATTAGTCACTTTTGGTGACAAGCTGATTAATATTTATTGGGTTTATTTTTCATTATAACTGTTAAGTAACTTCGCAATCCCTTCAAAAAATATTTTTAATCATCATATAGTCAAAGGACATAAAATTCTTATCATATTAATGATATTACATTTGTTTTTTTTTATTAGATATATTATCTTTCCTAATGGAACCAAATCCCTTGCCTTCATAATACCATTAAGACAAAGCTGACCGGGTGAATTATATATTTTTTTTTAAATCTTTCTTTGACGGTATTCAAACTTCAATTTTTTATTCTTCATATAAGTTACTCTCACAGTAAAAGAATTTTTCATTATTATCTTGCCTTATATATTCAAGAATAAGGTGAAAACGGTTTGAATTTCATTGCAACAACAGAGTTCAAAATGTTTATTTTTTAAAAAATTAAAAAGTTTCAAAATACAGAAAAAAAACTGCATGAAAAATAAAAGGGTTTAATGAGAAAGATGGTTTTTTTTTATTTTAAAATCATGCAAGATTTTTTTATAATAATTTTTTTTAGAAATAATCGTGGAAAATCAATAAAACGTAAATTAAATTGTAATTCATTAAAATTCTAATTATTTTTTTAATCTACCCGAGACTTATATTCGCAATTTCTATTGTTTGTTTATATCGATATTGAAATCTCGTTTTCAAACGGTTTGGCTTGTTGTGGTTTTATAAATGTAAGTAGCACACACATGCACATATCTCGTAGCCATCTTTGTTATTCGCAAAAGCAACAATAGCTCAGTAAAGAGTATTTATTTTTTAAGTACTAGTCATCTTGATCGACGCACTAATTCAAAAGGGAAATAAATATATTTAATTTCAGATAAATAGTTTAGATATAGCCTTATGTTCACGCTAGCGTCAAAATGTTAGATATTAAATGCGCTTTATTTTGTCTTATATGTGCTATGTTCATAATATTCATGAATCATTCCATTTGAGACCAATTCCTATTACATCATAACTCTATTAAAAATGGGAATGCCCTGTTCATTTTTCTTCTAAATTTAGCGATATTGTAAATTTATTTTTTTCCGTCTTATAAACTACATAGATATTAAACAGAATCATTTCACATGATTAAAAATTTGTTTAACAGTTGAATGCGGTTTGGATTTCTGACTAACAATGTAATATATTGTTGTAAATTAGCCAAAAAATATTGTTTTTGATTGTCAATAATTATGAAAAATTTCGTTGTTTAAAAAGATATCTTTTCAACTTTCTAAATTGTATGAAATTTATTTTGTGCAATTGTATTTTCAAAATTTTGAATTCAATAACGCCGAAATTGTATTTAATTTTGTTTCATTTAAATTCTAATTAAAATTTTTAAAACGCGCTCTCCGAAGTGAACATTTCTACTCTCCAAATTGTATGAGCGTCATATTCGGTGCTCTAAATCTAACCCTTTGCCTTTAAAGCGTCAACAAGCACACACACGATCTTATTTTCTTTTATTCTTAGTAAATACAATAATAAAGAAAATTATGATGCATTTTTTAAATGTTTGTGCTTTTAAATTTTTTAAATCATCTAAAAATTAGTTTCTTAAATAAATCAAATACAAATTTGTACATTCTGGTATGAGTTTACAGCGCAAGGCTAGAAGAATAACTCTATGAAAATAAGGAAATCTGTGCAATACTGAAACAGTTTCCGCTCTCAAATTACAAGCGAGACGATTCATACAAACTACTAATCAGTGCCAAAAGATATTGTTTTATATTTGATTCTTTTACTTAAGCACATGTCCAATTATTTTTCAGAAAATGAAGATATAATTCCTTTATTAAAATATTGTTTCAGTTTAGCCATTCATTGATTACTATAAATGCAAAATACTATCCTTTGTATGACCTTCATTCATAGAACAAATTAATGAGTTTATTGTATAAAATTTCTATTGTGAACTCCGTTTCCTAATGAATAACCAACGGAAAAAGTTCTTTAAATATCGTTCGTTTTAAAAATGACCTGTTGTTATACTGATATGGATCCTAATTGGAAAGTCTATATGGAAATCAGCCAATTTATCATTTATCTTTCTTTGTTGGTAAAATTTGACACATCCATTTTCAAATGATGAAGCAAATCACAGCATGAAAAAATTATAATTTAATCCGGTATGGAAACTATTAAAACTGCGAAAATTGAATAATGGAAAATAAAACATTTTGCCAAATTTTTCTTATAATAGGATTATTTTTTGTAAGAGCAGCATTTATTCTGACAAAAATACATTTGTTTTTTTATAATAAAATTAAAATTTTAAGATAACAAAATACATGGTTTACAAAAATATGATTTTATTAAATGTGAGATAATCTGTCATGCTCTATATGTCAAAAAATTATGAAATACGTATATAGTCGTACGAATCTGTATGAAAGAGAATTTTTTTCTAGATTCTTATTTTTTTTTAACCATGAATAATATTTTTTTTTAATTTACAGAAAGAATGCAGAGAAAATGAATATGGAAGTAAAAATAAATTAAATTTAAACACATTTTTCAGTCTCAAATTTTAATTATCATCTTTGATCATATAATAATGATATAAAGTGTAATATGCGAGAATATATCTTCACTTCTTTCATTCATTTTATGTACCCTGTTGAAATTGTGTATCTAGGTAAATTAATATGATATTAAAATATCCTTAATGAGAAATTCCTATTTACAGCTTATGTTTTCAATACGTAAATAATATAATTTAATATAATAATAATATAATTTTATAATAATATAATTTTTAATACTATGCCTTCTTCCATAAAGTTTTTGGAACAGTATTCTTATCATTTTATCAGTTATAAAGAAAAATGCCAAATACAAGAAATAAAAAATATTTTATCCTTCTATTAAAATATCCGGGAGGCATCTCGAAAAGAGTATGAGATGCTTCCGGTATAGTGGTTGGTTTTCGCCAACCCGAAGGAAGTACGTTCCGTCATTGATGGGGGAGATCTCGCTCCCCCCCATCAATGACGGGACGTACTTCCTTCGGGAAGGGTTGTACCGTTGCCGGTGATGGCCCTTAGGGATCAACCACAGTTCTCGCCAGTGTTGCTCTTTCGGCGGTCAGAATTATTTATCCGTATTATTTATTTATTCAGTATTATTTATCCGTGCGCCTTACGGCGGGTCGGAGAGTCAGCAATATGACTTATCCTGCTATAAATGGGATATTTATTTAGAATCGTCATTTTAGCCTTTTTCCTGCAGGGGTTTACGAAATTTTAATACATTCAAATGCCTTCGATAAAATGCTTTATGCTTGTGCTCATACTTTCGTATTGCAGCTGAAACATTTTAAGATATTGAACAAACTTTTAAATTCATAATATTAAAAAATTGTTATGAAATTGCAATCAATGAAGGCATCTCGTTGTAAATATTATTTTATACAATTCAAAATCTTTTGAGGAAATAAATTCCATCGAAAACAATGTACAGCAAGAAAAATTAAATTAACCGATTTTTTTTAATTCATTATAAATTTTTAAAACGTATCTTACTGTGTACAATCATATTATTCTTGTGATACTAAAAACTGAAATTTTAAAATAAAAAGTGCTAAAATTTTTGTTATGGTAGCAATTTTTTTAATAAATAGGAAAGGCATCTATATTGGAATTTTTTATAGCAAATACAATAAACAATTACATTGAAATTTCGTGTGCAGTGAAGATATATTCTAATTTCTTATTAAGCCAATTAATCAATGCTCTTTATTTACAAATACAATATAATTATGCCCTAATTTACAGTAATGCATAATGTATCGAATAATTATCGATGCATTGGGGAAAAAGTTCTCATAATTTTGTTTTCGGGTTATGTCAAAGCTGTAATTAACCCTCTTATTTTAATATAAATGAATCTCTGCAATTTTTATTTATTTGAACTTCAATGAATTCTACCAGTTTCTTATATCAATTGTAGCAGGTTAATGCTCCATTTATTTAGCGCCCTAGTGCATCTATCTAATCGTCAATGTTACAATTTAAATTTAACGCCACCCTGAAGAATATTGCTTTTCCAATTTAATTATTTTAATCCGATTATCCAAACTAATTAAAAAAGTACTTTATCTCTCAATTATCTTGCAGTATCTCTCAGAACTTAGCTGTGAGGAACTAAATACACGTTCATTGCTTTCGGAATAGCCACTAAAACTCTACTGAACTTCTATTAATAGATTCAGATATATTTCTTTATAAGCCTATTAAATATATTTTTATTATTAACAAGAATCCTTAATATTTATACTTTACTTTTATGTCATGAGTAAACATGAAAGCTACAGCAAATAAGTTAAGGTTTATTATTTCTTACTTGCGAAATTGAGAATATTTCCCAACCAGATCTGAGTTTGACTTAAACGAATCGTTTCATTCGTCTAAAGTAGAGCCCTTGTAAAAAGTTTAAATAATACAGCTTAAAAATGCGATTATTAATTAAACAAAAAAGGGCATCATTTTTGAGGACAGCATACTTTTGTAATCTCAGAAAATGGAACTGTAGAAAATAAAGATTGTAATATTTAATATCTTATAATAATATAATAACACTTAATTTGTTAACATTCTTTTCAGTTTAGAGGATTATTAATAATTTTTAACGTCATGCTTTATAGGAATATAAATTTCAATTCAAATTTCTTTCACCATATAAGAATATTCTATATATAGAAGAATATTATGCAAGTACAAAATAAATATAAATAATAAAATTTAACAATTGTAGAAATCCATTACATTTTTGAAGAACACATTCCTCACTCTTATCAAAATTGTGTGATGCTGTGTTCTACTTTAGATAAAAGCACATTTTAAATGCAAGAGCAAAATGCCATATTTAATGTATCTTTTCTATAAACAGATATTTTCATATCAGATAATTAAACATTTGTGGTATGTGTTATATTGTAAAAAACATATATTCTTTTATGTGTGAAAATAATCCTCTATATTCATATTAAATTAAAATGTGTATTAAATTTAACTAGCACTACACATATTTCTGCTACAAAAACTCTACATTTTTTTTAAGCTAAAAAGATAGTTTAAACGCAAATATATACTAAAAGCATCCAAAGAGAAGATAACGATTTTTGTAGGATAAAAGAGCTACTTTGTGAGCTGCTTCGGGGCTCCCTAGAGTAAGCGATCCTATGGGAAAACCCTCGGGTTCTTTAACAGCATTTTCTAGTACACCTTCTGGCAATGCCAATATATATGTTCTTTTTACGCAAAATGTCCAGTTAGAGAAAGACACAGAATCCCGAGATTATTTTTCAGAGGCTGACGTCCCTTTATGCTTTCTCTCAACCAGAGAGAAAAGAGCAAAGATCTCTCTATTATATAAAGAAGGATAAAAGGCTTTAAATTTTCGTAAAGCCCATGCGTTCCCTAATGTGGTTAGAAAAGTCTGAAATTGAAAATATACGCTCGGAAGAGGGAATAGAATGGAAAAGTTCTGCTTCTAGAGTGAATGTTTATGTTGAAACTTTGAAAATGCATCTAATCCTCATAAAATATATTAGAATTTTCAGTGAAATAGAAAAATGCAGATTTTTCTTGACAGTTTTTTTTGGTTAGAAATATGGTTATGAAATTAAATATCTTTCGTTTCTAGTTCACACGAATAAATATCCTTAAACATATAGTCAAATTTGTTTTTGAGGCTTTTTTTGGAACAAATATGTAATATTTTGGCCATATTTCTGTTTAACAAAGGTTTGTTATTTATTTTAAATTTAATATATTTATACTTTATTATACTTTTATTTAAATAAATTAGATATTTAGTCGTTAGATAAATATAATATTTTATTTAAATAAATTATATATTTAATTG
>JAPMOR010108046.1:0-52937 GCA_026543865.1 Argiope aurantia | reverse complement strand
TTAAATAAATTATATATTTAATTGTTAGATAAATATAATATTTTATTAAATATAATTAATAAATATAATTTAAATTTAATTATAATTTAAATTAATTATATATTTAATTGTTAGATAAATATAACATTTATTTTATCATTACATTTATTAAGCCTTAACGAGATATATAATTATTATTTAATTCCACAGGCTAATAAAAATAAATTCATGGAATTATGGAGTCAAATTAAAAACCATTTGATTTCAAAAATGTTTTATACAAATTTTTCATTTGAATTACATTTTAAAGATAAAACGGTTCTCAAATAATGTACATTATAATTTTTTAAAAATAATTTATCAATTAATATGTTCGAGGCGTCTTGTAAAACTGGGCATATTTCAAGGACGTTTTCCATAATATATCTGTAAAATATTTAGTAATAAAAATACATCTGCAAAATGTATGCGATTAAAAATTAGGAAGTTTAATTTACGTTAAATATATAATTGAGTAATTATTCATTCGAAAACTAATTTCTTGCATTACCTAATAAAAATTGTATTCTTTCCTTGGCACTATTTCTTTATCCTATTATTGTTGATAAAAATTCTTCGATGGTCTTGCATTTTGCAAAATGTTATAAACTCTCAGTTAGTGACAAGCTCTAGATAGTAATAGTCTATAGAAAATATTCACGATTAGTGTCGAACCTTAGATAGTAACAAATTCTTTATAAAATGTACACAAATTTATATCTGAATAGAAATCTTTTATCTTTCTTTCTGCTCTAGAGAATAAAATAAATATTTTTTTTTTACAAATTCTTTTTAAATTGAGTCATTAATGTTACGTATTATATTTTAGTAATCAATGAAATTATATTTAATAATCATTAGAAATACATTAGTTTTAAAAATTTGATATTTAAAAGTATGATCAGAATTTTCTTAATGAGATTATTTTTTTGAAAATGCCTCATTTTTTGGATTTAATGAATACCAAAATAAAAAAAGGACTTCTTTCGAAGATTATTTCTAAAATTAGCAATGCTTTTAGAAAAAAATATTTATATCTCAACGAAATATAGTTATTCTATAGACCTTATTATATAGTTATATTTTCAAAAATAATTGTTTAAAAATGAATCAGAATTCTATTATTTTCGGATTCGCATGTCTACCCACATCCGTCTTGCTGGTATTATTTTCTAAGATAATTAGGAAACTTCAAGAATATTTATATTACTTGCAAAATCGTATAGTTCTAAATATATTCTGAAGATTTCATAAACTTTTCTTATTATTTATTTCTTAATTAAATTGTATTCATATACAATAAGAATATCGATTCCTAAATTTTCTTTCTTAAATATTGTGTTCATAGATTTTTCTTTCTTTATTCCATTCATTATCTCACTATTTGAATTCAAAATAGCTTGATTATTTAACTTACTTACGTTAGAGTTCTTGTCTTTTGTTTAATGCTTTAAGGAAAAAAATTTGATATTTCTTTAATGTCAAAATCTTTTTTCTTTTTATCATTTATTTTAATTTTATTTCCTATTGCTGATATACATTTCTAATAATCAGTATCTATTATTATCTCATATCTATTATTGTTATTAGATGATTTTCCTAATTTTATCGATTGCACTATTGAAATAGAATTAGAACTAATCATATTCAATTCAGAATAATCCTTACTTCATTCTCAAAATATGTCCTTAGCTTATTGAATTGTACTTTAATAATTATTAGTAGTAACACAATATTCATTTCAACATTAGACGTTTCTAAAAAAAGTTATTAAAATTAATTGTTTCTTTTTCTAACATCACGCAGTCAAAAGACAAGATATTTTAGCGGATTTTTAAATCAATTCTGATCTATTTCTCTTTTCAATAAAAAAGAAAATTTCTCTGTGATAAGATTTCTTCTGTATATTTCAGAAAGCGTGGTTTCATGTATTATCATAAAGCACTTAAAATATATGAAATAAATTTTTTACATCACGTAGAAAGTAATTACTTGAGGAAAATAATTGTTAAAGAAATTGCTTCGAGAATCAGTAGCACAACTTCCCGGAATTCATGTAATATGCTACAAATATTTATTTATCTCCTGGTAATAAAAAAAATATAATAAAAAAACAGAAAAAGACGTAAGTATGATTTTAAAATAAATTGAATCTCTGTGCTAAGCCATAAATTTAAGTTTTAATCGTTTAATCATTTTTCTAGAGATATATGATCATTGATTCAAGAAAATATATTGTTACAAAGCTGTAATTTTGTTTCCCAGTGCGAATAGTCTCATTATAAGAAAGACCATTTTACAGTCATCCGTATTAGATGCTGCCGGATGTCGAGCCAGTAATCCCAGAGTTTGGCGATAAACTTAGCGACCATTTGTCAACTTGGCGACTCTAGTGACAAAATGGTTAATGCTCGAAACCTCGAGAATTTTGTCAATCCGTCCATTGGAAACCGAGTACACCTGATTGGTCTAGAAGATTCCAGCCCCGCCTCCCGGAACTATAAAAGATCGGCACTCTCAAGCTGTAGTGATTTGATTTTCATTTTTCTCATTCGAGACATCATTCCTTCATTTTCATTGGATTACGTCTCCAGTCATGGAAGGCGACGGACGTTGCGAGAGCAGTTGCTCAAGTAATGTTTCTATGAGCAGTAAAGGCGCTCGACCGTCAATCAAATGTATTGGTTTTAAAAACATTGAGGACCGTTCCCCAAGGGGAAGTAACTACTCATACAGCCACACAGTACCATCGGGGATAGACAGCAGGCCAAGTACTGTTGCATCTTCCAGGACAAGTAGCTATTCTAACTGCAAAGAGAAAACCCAACATAAATCCTCTAATTTCAATCCTACCAAATATACAACGGAAGTAGAATCATGGATGGAAAAATACAAATTAAGCAATACCACCATCGACAAATACCCCAACTTTGAAATAGATCTAGCTATAACTGAAATTAAACAAATGGATATTGACAATCCATATCAAGCAAACCACAAGAAAAATGATGCCAACAATGAAAACCTCCAACCAGTTAATCCGAAAAAAGCTGCTAAAATTAGGAAAACTGAAGAAAAACCCGAAAGCATGGGCACTTCAAATAGGTACGAAATCCTGAGCCAAAACCATGAAACCCAAGAAATAACCAACAATAGACCTGCTCCTATCAACCTAAAACTCACAAGTAACTGCAATATCACCCTTCAAGAAATCCACAGGAATTTTTCCCAGACAGTAAATAAATTGATTAGAAATATGATTGCAATCCAACCAGCTAAATAAGAGAGAAATAAAATTATTGAACTATTAACAGAGAAAAAAGAATTCCGAATTATCCGAAAATTATGAAGAAATGCCAATAAAAGTAATTCTGAAACAGATAAAGAAATAGATAAGGAAGAAATCACTAAAGAACTTGAAGAAAGAAACTACAATATAATAATATCTCAACTTAGAAACTACAAGCTAAAAACCCTATATCCAATTTTCCTACTTGAGATCAAGAAGTCTAGAAGTGCCCTCAGAACTGTAGATTATCACCCAAGTCTATTAAATGCGGTGGTTCACATCCAACCAGGAACTGCAGTATTACAGAAAAAATTCAAGACATAGTTTGTGTAAACTGCAAGGAAACAGGACATGCAGCCACATGGAAAGGGTGCATTAAATTCCCCAAGCTAACAACAGTAAATGGAAGACCTTCCTACGCAGAGACAACGAGAAAAAAATCAGAGAAATCAAGACCCTCAACCAGTCTCCCCCCCCCCACTCCGAAAACAGAATACAGAACCTACTTTGACAATTAATGAAGATTTCCCCTCCATTCTAGAAACCCTGCAAATCCTAAAAGAACTGAGAGAAGTACTTAAAGAATTCCCTAAATTAATAGAATCAGCCAAGATAGCGATGAAAAACAGACAACAAAGAAGAGAAAAAGATGATAATCCTAAACGCTCTGATCGGCTAAGTCCCACCAAAAGTAAAGTCATTCCTCTGCAATAACTCAGTATCCTTATTGATCACCTACGAACAATAGTTTATCCCTCACCGAACTCAGAAAACCTTACTGCATCACCCTCTCCTACTCCCCTGACATCCTGCTTTCCTATTGGCCAAGATATCACTCCCACTCTCCTTCACCTGCAAAGAGCAAATTTTGTTTGAAGAATCAAGGCAGTTTCTCTCCTTCCACCGTACCTTCAGGAAACATCCACAGTTCGTGCCATCATATCTAAAAGTCAAGTGTTATCAACCAGTCATGTCATTAAGGGGATAGTCCTATTCCAAGGAAGGGTGCCCCGACAAGCATATCATCGAAGTCGAAGCTGCGGTGTTGTTGTGAGTAGTTGGAGTCGCCAAAAAGTAACGAGTCTTCGAGAGGATAGCGAAGCAACGGCGAATTACCAGCGTTGTGTGGAGCTAGTACTGAACTTCTGTGTGCCGAATCATGTTGTCTACTGTGGAGGCAGCTTCGAATACTGTGTATAGTAGCCAGTTGTGGAAGTAGTGAGTCAGCAGCTAAAGAGAGAGAAGTCAGTCGTTGGAGAGACCGTAGTGCTAAGCTCCGAGGATCTCCTTTCCTGCTGGATTCTGTCTGGCCGCTTCCTGTGCTGTGGACGATTACTACAGCAAACTACTTTCGTCTGTAGTGGGCTACTGTGTGCTGCCCTGTGTTCGTCTCGGCTGTAAATATTCGTCATCTGTGTGTTCGTCGTGTAAATAAACGTCGTTGTTTTCTACTGAGGCCTGCTAATTGTGTCTTCTCTTCACCATACACCCACTATCTAAACGAACCCGGCGGTGAGGAAGGAAATCCGTAACAATATTAGGTTTAGTATCACACAAAAAAATGATTAAAAGATATAGTTTAAATGTAATACGTGGTTTCACAGATAAAGTGAATTTTTACGTTACACGGTCATTGCATTGCAGCATTATTATTTTGAATTAAACTTAAATATATATCAATATTCAAGATGTACTGATGCACAGTTTGCATTCCTATTATTAAACGCGTACTTTAAATTTGTAATGTGACTTTGAGGGCACTTCTATATTTTATCTATCTCAATAATAGCAACAGCAGCAATTATACATCAGTGAAGGCAGTGAAAAATGAAGTTACATTCACGTGATTTCAACAATTTTCAGTAAAATAACTAAAAGAATCTCATTCATTTGATTTGGGCATTCTGGTGACTAATTTATAGCTCTTAATTTCTATCTACTAAGTTGTCAATCCACTGAGATTGTTACATGCTATTGTTTATGTTTAATGACAGGTACAGATTTCGCAGCTAATATCGTAACAACTGCTTCCAACACCAACGAAGATTTGCTGAAGAATCTCTGACGAACATTGTATTGCATATGTGATGCAATCCAAATAAATTAAAGACCGCATGGTGGACTTTTGCAATACATGAATTCAAACTCTGTA
Source organism: Argiope aurantia (assembly GCA_026543865.1). Lineage (NCBI taxonomy): Eukaryota > Metazoa > Arthropoda > Arachnida > Araneae > Araneidae > Argiope > Argiope aurantia. The sequence goes on along the minus strand of JAPMOR010108046.1, from coordinate 47,478 downwards.
TATATTAAGTCTTAAAGAATGTATTTTTTAAATAAATGAATAAACTTCCTGTAACTTAGCGTAATTTTAAAAAAAAAAGGATTCATTTTGTCTCGTCCTTCATATTAAAATTTTCTCAAAGTTGGCCATATACTTATCTAAATATTCTTTTCCTTTACTTGATGCAGATCCATGGTAGGAGGCGCGACAATTATTTTGCACGTAGTTGGTTATTTGGATTTTTTAGAAAAAAAAATTGGATTTTTTAGAAAAAAAATGGTATGTTTATTATTCGAATACTTAGGTGATGCTCTTCAGTGTGTCTGTATTGGCCCAATTTTATTTAGATATGAAAGAATCATCCTCGCATCCCAGAGAACGCACAGAACCTTAAACTTTGATAAAAATTTATAGTTTTATCGTATTCTTCGTAATTTTTTACTGTAAAAAATCATTTTTTTTCTTTCATTGTGCAAGATTAACCTTGAAAACTTTCGTTCTTATAAAAAAATTATCTCTATCGAAATTAAATCTTCATTCATATTCGATTAATGTATAAATTTAAAAACATCAAAATAATAATTTTTGAAAAATATTTTACAATAATGAAATGCAAATGTTTCAAGAATGCATACTGCCAATACTTTTTTCAATTGTATATTCATAATCTTACTGACATTCATTGATCGGTAATTTTATTCTTTAATGAAATTATAACTCTACAGCAGTTTTATTTCATATCTTTTGTCGATTTTATGATATGAATCTGATTTTATTTAGATGATTCTTAACCATAAAATAAATTAATTAAATTTATTCATATTTATACTTATTAATCACATATATTAGATGTTTTGTATAAAATAGATTTGCAAACACATAGCTTAAAAATTTTTAAATATAAATACATATTAACAAAACAGGCAAAAAAATTTAAAAAAATTCAAAAATCTGTACTTTCGCGTTATAAGTATGAAATCTTTCTTAAAAAACGTTTCCTAAAAATTTTTTTATTGCTAAAAATGTATCTCCTTAAATATTTATTAATAAGTTAGTAATGCTCATTTTAAGTTTGATTCGAAATTGCCAAAACAAATTGTTGACTGCCTCTAGTTAAGAGGAGAAATTATTTTTTAAATAAATTGAAATGCAAACGAAATGTTTATTCCGTGTTTAAATTATTTAGCAAAAAACCGCAGTTTATAACTTTGCAAGAATAGTACAAAAAAGTTAGATTTAGAATTCGAAAATAAATTTAGTCTGTGCATTATTAGATAAATTTACGTTACATTTTAGATCCCTTCCTCTAATTAGATAAAAAAAATGTGGCAATTTGGTAGTCAGATGATTATTCGATATTATATTTCTTCTTTTCGGTCTTATTGCTCCTTGTTTTTAGGAACTCAATTTGTTTCTTCACATACTAAGAAAATTAATTTAAATTCATGTTGAAGACAATTCCATCATTACTCAACATTACAGGTTTGTTATTTTGATCTTCTGCATTTTAATGCTCAATTAAATTTGTTAGGAGAGATTTTAAATGCTTTTTTGTTATTTGAAATAAAAGATAATAACTGTAATAAAATTATGAATTTTTAAAAGAACTACATGAATAATAAATTTCCATTTACAATTTTATATGAAAAAAAGAACAGTATTTATGCTTAAAATATAATCATGCAAGGATTTTTGGAAAATTCTAAAACAAATTTATTATTGATCTTAAATAAAAACAAATAAATTTAACAAAATAAAACATTTTTAAAATTTCTATTATGTAATTCGTTTCATTATTTAGTTGGAAATTAAATAACAGAGATTTAGTTAACAAATTATTAGTTTTTAATATCCCAAAATTCAAAACAAATATTTTTATATTCTTTATAACCAACTTCTCATTGTGTTTTACCTTTAGGCAAATTATAACCCGAAGCATTCTTATATAAACTAAATATAACCAGAAAACTTTAAATTGCCTTTTTCTTGCAAAAAAGATGTTACTTGTTCATATTAATTTTGCAGTATTAAAGAAATATTTGTTTCTCTCTTTAATCAAAAAGATAATTTTTACTTCAAATTGTATTATTATAATTTTCATAGAATTATTTGAATATGTCAGCTCACTAGGATTATAATAATTATAAATGTTAATAAATATATAACTAATGTTTAGATAAAATAAAAACGATTGTTTATGGTTTGTCTTCCATCATAAATAATTTTTTTTCTATCTAATAAGTCTTACTTCATCCTATTTATTTTCCTCGATTTCCAATTTTCTGGTTATAGATGAAATTTTAACATCATTATAGAATTATCGAAATCAAACATATAACAAAGTTTTATAGAATAACTAAATACTCTTTTTTTTTTCTAAACTCTTATTTTACTTTACCTGTATCCTGTTTTTCAATAGATGAAAATTTTTAAACCACGAAATTAAATTAATTTAATATTTTATTTAACTTAACAATTACTAGAATAATATATCCAAATTTTGATTTCATCTGAGTAGCGCCATCTGGTAGAGAATTTAATAGAACAGTTACTTTCAAATTCTATGTGTGTGTATAAAGTTGAGTTTGCCCAAAAATTTTAATTCTGATTAATTTTAACAGCTTACCACTTAATTAACGTAGTTATTCATTATTATAAAAAATTATTTAAAAAGAATTAATAGAAAGATAACTTAATGAGAAATGGTTAGTTTCAGAAAACATCGTACCGTAATGATTTCCATAAATCTTTATTGTAATTTCTTCAAAAATCAATCTTATTATAATTTTCAGTGTAAAACCTTTTCAGAAATTGTAGTAACAAATTTTTACAGATTCAGTTTGTTATAAAATAATTAAAAGGAAATAAATGTAACGAACGTTTCATCAAGTTAAACATCTGGAATTTATAATCTATTTAATAATCCAGACTCAGAATTTTAAGAAAGTTTTAATTATTATCTATGTGATCACGGCGAGATGTATATGTCATTTCCTCTGAAAGTCTTATAAATGCAATGATTGTAATTATGTGCTAGAAAAAGTATGTCTAAGTTTTATTTTTAATTATAATATTTGCAGCTGACCTGGTATTTTGTTATCTTTAATTCCTTTTTAAGAATTAAGAAACAATTAGAGGAATTTTCATCCATATTTTCAATGAATGAGTAGTAAAGGGCTTATATGATTGTGATAGATATCCTTTGCGATTACATCATAGCAATGCAGATCTTTTAAAAAGGATCTATTTCCATCCATTTTGGATTGTTGCCTTATGATATTTAATTTCAAATATTTATTGAAAAAGTTAGTATTCTAGTCTATTCAAGAAACGTATTTTATGGAAAGTTAAAATAGTTATAACGTTTACGTATTTTCATTCTATATCATGCATATAAAGCAATTTTAAGAATTGAAATATTGTAAATGAATACATCTATGTTGATTATAATATGCGAATGTATTTCAGAGAAGGTTGTTTGTATAATAAATAAAATATTTTCTAAAAATTCTAAAATTCATTTCATTTCAAAGAAACATTTTTAAAAATGGCATATTTTTTCACAATAAGCATAAGCGTTATGCTATCATTGATCAAATGTTGGAAACTGATTCCGTATTAAATTGAATTATAATGCTATAATGATGAAATTTAAAAATTAATTTTCTTTCATATTCTACTAATGATATAAGAGATAATTTTTGTACAAATTTTGAAAATTATAATGATAAAAATTGAAATTTATATTTGTATGAACTTTGTGTATATAAAAATCGATTAATTATAAACATTTCAATATAATCATAAATCTTTTTGAAAAATTTGTTTAGTTTGAAAAAGAGAGACATAGAATAAATGAATTCCAAATTTAATTTTATGATTTATAAGTCTTTTTTTTCTTTTTTGAAAAATACATTCTTTCTATTCAATAAATACATGTACGTGCATGCATTTAAAAAAAAGGGGATTTGTAAAAGCAAGTACTTTAGAAGCTAAAAATCTTTTTCATGAAATTTTAGAAACATAGGAAGATTAATTATTCCATTCTCTAGTATTAGTACTTCTGTTTACATTCATGCTCCTTGTTGAATTTTCTGGAAAAATAATCGCTACGTCTCTTTAGACTTCCTTTTATTTGAAATACAATTTTTTTTTCAGTTTAAGAAAAGGTTTCAAAGATTCAATGTATTGAATGCGTTCGATGTTTTTAAATTATCATTTAGTGGACAGATCTTTTGCCTTAAAAAATTATCTGACTTCACAACTAACATGCAAGAAAAAAAATACATATATAAGAAAATATTTTTTATATAGTTTTCTTTCAGAAAGATAAAAAGCCTTATTACTATTAGGAAAACATTTTAAGTGTTGTGTTTGTTATCTGCATGTATTGGTTGTATTGATGGCTGTTGTTTATTTGCTGTAAATTGTATTATCTGTATTGGTTTTTATTATCTCCTTATATTTGCCATCTTCTATTGATTCTAATCAAAATGTTATCAAAAAAATCTAAGAATTAATGAGATTTAAAAAAAATATTTACATCTAATCCCATAGCATATCTGCTTTTTCTATTACTTAATTAGATGACAATCCTGATTTAAGAATGCATTGTCGTACTGATTCAGTACTTCAAATACTTGAAGTTCTTATGATAACCAATAATGTTGATTCGAATCCTTCTCTACAAATTAATTACTTTAAATTTACAACTTTAATAATTGATAGATTAATGGGTGATACAGTTAAGATATTAAAAAATGCAAGAAGATAAAATTAATAGTGAGTAAACATTTTCACAATTTGGAATTTATTTTGAACGAATTGCACAACATAATATTATTTTGTTTAGAATATCAAATTATTCTCTATTTGAATTGAAAGTGACGATATAAGAACTTTGTGCTAAAAATTGTCTTTTTAGCTAAATATAGTCAATCAGAGTTAAAACCTCCCCTGTCTTATCCTGTAATTAATATTCAAACATACCTTATCAATTTATGTGTGTATTTCTAAGAAGAATAGATATAGGATGCGAAATTGGATTTAAGCTGTGTACTTCAAAAAAATTCAAGCATAATATTTTAGTTCAATCTTTTGTGGTGTTTAAACAAATTTTCTGAATAAATTTATAACAAAAAAAACCCTCATTTTTTGCATTTATTCTTTTTATATTTCGTGCATTGGTAATGTTTTAAATGTTCAAATAATTTTGCTTGTTGGAGGAATTAATTTAGGATTAATTTATTAAAGCAAACTTCTCAAAACTCCAAAATAGAACTTTTAATATTTCTTTCAATGCCCCGTTTATCCTGTCTTTTAATAATTAAATAATTTTTTTTCTGTGTCTTATTTTGAAATAATTTTTTAATATTTCAAAGGGAAAATATAAGATACAAAATATAATACACAAAAATTAAATATATAAAGTGCATTAAAATATTTAAAACACTCTTATAAGTAATATTCATTTGAAATTTAAATATTAAATACAGAAAAATGGCCGTACTTCTGATTAATCCACACAATGAATTCTATATAATTCCTTATTTAAATTTTTATTTAGAATAAATAAAATACACAAGAGCTAATATAGCAGTCTAATTCTTAATTATAAATAATGCTTATTGAGTGACAACATTTATCTCTCCCTTTCAATACTAAATAAGTTAAAAACAATAGATCTAAGCAAGTGGCTTGAAAATTCTAAATTTTATAAATGACAACTTATTAGGAAATATAGAAAACTACGTAGGCGGAAAATATCTTATTTTACTAAAATATAAACTATAGTCGTTACTTGTCATATAATAAATAATACGGTTGAACTTAAAAATAAATAAAACGCCCACGTGACTTTTCATATCAGCACTAAAGATTATCCTGCTTCCGAGCTTCGTACGAAAACAAATCAAAATTGCCATGATATATTAAATTGTAACATCCACATGAGAGTGAATGTTGAAAACAAAATTAATATGTTTTTTATCTGAAGTTTCCGCGTACTTTTTTTTTCCAGGAATACTAAGTGAAATAAAAACTCTTCTACAAAACTGTCCGAAATAGATTTTCCGGAAGAAAGCAATTATGTTATAATATGTAAGAATAAACATTATAATCAATGAAAACGCTACAAATTACTTCTTAATTCAGCTTTAAATCTGCATATCAAAAATTCTACATTCAGGGCTAAGTTGTGCCCACGCTTTCTTTCAATCAAGGTAGCTTAAATGCAGAAAAATACGAAAAAGCATATTAACAAAAAAAAAGAAAAAGGATTTTTGTAAAATGAAAGACTATTTTTGAGAGCTACTTCGGCTCTCCCTGGAGTGATAGTGATCCTAGGGGGGGGAATCTTTAATAGCCTTTTCTAGTACCTCTTCAGGTAAATGCCAATATACATGCCTTTTATACCCAAAATGTCCAGCTGGGAAAAGACTTTTCGGAGATTCAACTATTTATGCCTTCTCTTAACTGGAGTGAAAAAAGCAAAGATTTTGCTATTATATAAAGAAGAATAAACAGTTTTACTTTTCCTTAATACTCTCGCGTTCCGTAATGTGGTTAGAGATTTTGGTCAATTTATATTGACGGCAGTACTTAATAGAATCCATAGTGAAATGTAATTTAATAATATTCAAGGAAAGTAAAAATTAAAACTTTTCCCAAAGTTAATTTTAAAGAAATATTCGAAATTTAACTTTATATAAATTAGCCATTTATATGTAAAATATAGGTGGAACTAGTGCATGCAGTGTCTCCATAAATCTATGTACAAACTTGGAAGGAAGGTAGAGAACATCGTTAGGAGTCATAATCACATTAGAAGCATGGTTGGAAATGGCATTCTCAAATCATGAAGAAGCATAAAAATACAGTATGAATACCATAAAGAAAGCAGTTCAAAGCTTCGCCTATTGGCATCTATGAACACATAACATATACAATACACGGATTGTAGAATAATCTCTAACGTACCGGACATTTTGTGAATGGTAGAAGCAGCAATGATGGTTCTTGGAACGAAGAAGATGTCAGAATCTGCTAACATTTCATGATCGATGAAATTGAATGTATCCAAGGAAAAAAAATCTAAAAAAGATTAATTAAGCAGATAACATAGGACAAAATCCTTACTGCTCAATCCGCTATCCGTTAAAAAATTCTAGTACGGATATCCCATAATGAGATGGAACCTCGTGGGTAATGTAAAAAGATCCTGCATCGTTTGAATGGATGCATATAAAAATAAGGGCATCATCTTTAAAGAAATTCTGATGCTCATCAACAAATATCTGACCCATATGATGTTTACAATGAGGAACCTTTGAACTTCAGACCATATTTCAGTTTTTATTTAGGATTCTTATGTGTTCTCTACCTGCATCAGTCATGATATTCGACAAAATCCATCCCTATTCTTAATATCATTGGATATAAATTTTTTTACCGGATTTGTTCTCAAAGAGAATGGGCAATATTCGTGGGAAATGTGTAGGGAAATAAATCTTTAAGAAAATCCCGCTTGAAAATCTTGTATTCTAGATAATTTTAATATAAGAATCAATAAATTTAATCAATAAATATATTTTATGTACATATGATCATCAACATTAATTTTGATAAAATAATCTTATTTTATAAATAAAATGTCAACGTTATTTCATTATTTAAGAATCTAATAATATCTATTATAAAATACAAAAACTTTTTTTACCATTTCAATCCATAGATCTTTTTCGTAAATTCCCGATATTAATAATTTTCTAATATAATTTTGCTGCGGATGTTGCTTCAAATGTTTTAAATAATTTATTATCGGATTTCCATTGGGATAAAGATTTATTTCACTAATCTATTAGTCAACCAAACTGTAAGATTAAATGAAGCTAACACTTCATAAATTTAATATTTAAACCGCATAATATGTCAAAACTCATTTTTCTGTTTTTCATTCAAAATAAAATTCAACTGAACCGAATAGAACAGAAATGAATCTGGAGAATTCATTTTAATTTATTTCAACATCGCTTTTATTATTCTTTTAGACGGAATCAACTAACTATAGAAAGAAAAGTGTAACTATCTTTGCATGTAATAAAGCAGCTTATGAATTTAACATTAACTGATTACTTAATGCATTTTTTATAGCTTAATTCTAATTAAGCTTGAATAAAACGGAAACGTCTTCATTGAGAGATACTATATTTTTTCTGCCTTCAAATAAATGTGCTTTCGTATAATTTAATTTATTCTTTAGAAATTCTCAAATTCATTCTATTTCATATTAATTTCTCTTGATAATCTTAATGCAAATTAGTTATGTAGCTGATTTATGCTTTAAAATTCAAGAAGTTATTGAAATATTTTATTTATTTGAAATTTTCGACCAAATTGCTTAAATTAATGACAGTGTGCAAAAGGAATGAATGAAATTTTGTGATATGTATCTGAAACATTATCTGCTAAAAAATTGAACATAAATTCATTTCTATCTTTTAACATAATATTAAAAATCAGATGCTATTGCTCTAAAATATATTTAAAAATTATTTTTTGAAATTAATTAATAAAATTAATATTAAAAAATAATTAAAAGCATTTTATGTTTAACAATACAGGTTTAAAAAATTCTTTTATTGTAATTGTAAAATAGAAAAGCATATTATTGAAATTAATGTACTTTACCTTCGTGTTTATGATCTCAAAATATAATTGATTTTTTCTCTATAGCTCCAATAAATGTAACTGCGTGATTTTACTCATATCATTTCCATTTGCTTTACTATTATAATAGAGATACGCCATATAACGGAGTAATTCTAGCAAGTGGGTTTGCGTTCAGTTTCGGAAAATTGAAGAACATTTTCTACCGCCCTTTGACAGCTTTCCTTGACAGGAAAGAAGCAACGAGACATAAGGATGGAACATAGGCATACACTTCCTCATATGTTTATTATGAGCAGATAGAACTATTTAATTTATGTAGCTAAAAGCTCTTCTGCAAAACTAGAGCCTTATTCTCTACTAATAGGTACATATACACATTTTACACCAGAAAGGTGATTTTTTTCCTTTATGTTCCACTAGAATTCTCCATCTATTGCTTTTCTATTAACTCCAGTAGCACTCGTACATTGAACAATATTGAATGATATTAAAAAATGTTCATTAAATTGCGTAATATTGTTGAATATTGAATAATATAATAATCCTCAATATTGTGTAACAAGTTGTACTAATGCGAAGGGAAAGATACGTCATATAATTCAGTGGAACCGGTCAATAAATTCGAAACCTTCATCGCCATCTAAAATAACTACTACGAATCATCCTAGATAAAGAGGACTAGATTTTCCCAAATCTTTATCTATAATAATTTATCTCCCCCACCCCCAAATTTCAATTCACCTTCATAAATGAGAACAAGATAGCTCCATATTAGAACAGAAGCTATCATAGAAAAGATATTCTGTCTAATAAAGAAAAAAAAAGTTCTCGTGTTTTTAATTTTTTTGCCAAATTTCTATAAAAATTGGACTTTTTATGTTAAATTCCACATAAATTTTGACATTGTTCATTTAATTCATGTTTAGCTTTCAAATTTTACATCCTTGTTTGAGATATTAACTAGATTCATTAAATGACTTTTCCATTTAGTTGCTTGGTTTAAAGAAAGGAGAATGACCTGCAAGGAAAGTACTTTTAAATAAGTTATACTTTTCAGATCTATGTTGACATGCTTTGTTCATAATCACTATTCACATTTCCGTTTGTTTTTCAATAATCTGTAAATATGTTTCATCATTTCCAAATCAATATTACTCATTTTTCAAAATAAGATTGATCCACTTTGGTGTTCATAACTTAGTGTCTAAGGAGTGAGAATACACAGGGTGATTTATAATTAATGTTCCACTTTGAAATGGTTATAAAAAGGGATACTACTGGAGCAATTGTCATCAAACTTGGTAATAGTTTTAAAAAGACAATGGGGATTTCTTTTCCGTCAAAAAAAAGTTGAAAATCACATCAACAGGGGGGAAATAGCGCTATATGCAATATTGCTAAACGAAATAGGATATGAAGACAATCGGTTCTGAAACGCGTTACAAAGTATGTTAAATTACAAGCCATTGGGGTTTTGCGTAACCCCTTAAACAGTTTCGTTTCAGAAATGATTAAACACATTTTAAACCGATGTCGTCATATCCTATTCAGTTTTAAAATATTACAAAGAGGGCTTCGCCCCCCCCCTGGTGGTGTGATTTTCTTTTTTTGCAGAAAAGAAATTCCCATGGTCTTTTTTAAACTGTTACCAAATTTGATGACATTTGGTCTAGTAGTTTTCCTTTTATGACCATTTCAAAGTGGAACTTTAATTATAAGCACACACACACATAAATATGACGATTACAATACTTTTCCTATATTTAGAGAGTAAAAAGACATTATTAAGTTAACTGGATAGTAAGAATATATTATTTTATTATTTACTTTCTAAATCAAGAAACATGGCTAAAATTTACAATTACACAAAAAGTATATTTAATATAAATTTTTTATGTAATTGTAAATTTTTAGCTATCTTTCTTGATCTTAAATTATGATTTATATATGATTTCTTGATTGATTATTTTCAAGAGATATATATTTTTTGGAATTCCAATTAAATATAGAATAACAAATAAACAAAATATAATTCATGTTTTCATTTTTTTATTATATAAATATAATAAGAGATTGAGGAGGAATAAGGCTACCTTGTTAAAGAAATTATCATACAATTTTACATCCACTGAAATGATAATTATTTCTTTGCAAAATTTACTATTATTGAATCGCACATTTTCAGCTGGAAGCTATTCTGAGGTGTATGAAAATTTTAATAAAATTTCCGTAAGTATGAATAGGAAAGAAAATAATTGAAACCCCTTTTTTTCCTCAGATATGAGAAGATATTTTATTGCAAATAATGGCTTTTGAAACTCTAAGTATATAACAGCTGTAATGGAGGTATTGATGTTTCGGATCGACTTTTAACTATAAAATGAGTCGTATTTGTGATAAAAAAGATTTATGTTTAAAAATGAAATTTGTGATCATAATGATAATTTTTTAATACTAACTTTCAGAAAAGCCTAAGATATTCTGGTACAAATGTTTTGGGATTTGTGTAATTTCAAATTAATAAATGTAGTTTCTTCCAAGGATGAATTTCAAAATTAGTGGTGTTCATAAAAAGAACATTTCTCTCCGAACTAGGTATAGAAAATCTATAGTTCTAAGCATTTTCTTATAACTGAAATAAATTGCTTAAAGATAAATCGGAATTCCGTTATTTTGTTTATTCGCATCAATGCCCACAGATTACACACTAGAAATGCATTCTAGAAAGCGTAGGCTGCTATAAGGATGTCTGTGTTACTTGAAAAAAAATTATGCGTATTTTTCAGATACATCCTGAGGGTGCCGAAAACATTTCTTACAAGTTTCTTCTCTTATTAAATTCTTTTCATATATATTAAGCATATTTATTATTAAGTTTTCGTTCTGAAATGTTTTGTTGGGGGAATTTTCTTTCTTTTATCCTTTTAATTTTTAACAATATGAGTTCTGTAGATTGCATTCTTAGGTTTGTTTAGATCAAAATTGTGTTGTTGTTTTTTTACTTGGCAATTGTTTCAAAGAGACGTTTTGATATTTTCAGTAATATTAAAATTTTATTTATTTTCGGTTTAATAAGATAAATTGTCTTCCTTTATTTTTAATTGGGCTTACTTTGTGATGAGTTTACACATAAGCTTAAAACTCATTATTCATAAATATCACTTATATTTACCCCTTGAAAGAATAAATTTATTCATCAATAAAAGTTAACAAAATTTTTAGTTCCTTGAAATTTTTTTAATTTCTCAATTTTAATTTATATTTTTATCATTTTCCAAAATTAACCCGAATACAATTAAATCAATACGTATTTCTTAAAATTCATATAATAAAACTGTTTGTAGTTATAAATATTACTTCTTTACTTTGTTAAAATTTTGGACTGATAAAACTAGATGAATTAAAATTGAACAGCTGGGAAAAGTATGACATTATCAAACCATTGTTGCCATATTTTAACTTCCCCAACAGGTAATAAGAGGTTCATTGAATTCTATTAACTAATTTTATATTAACACATATATTGAGTTTTCTTTTTTCTTCTATATCATAAGAAGACATAGAAAACACTTTTTTTCCTTATTAGAATACCATCCAATATTCTAATGTATTCGCTTAAAAAAAATCTTATTTTGGAACAATAAAAAACTTTTTTACTCATTATATATTCGTTTTCCAAACACTGAACTATTTCATTTATCATTATTTTTTTCGTTTAATTTATTATAATACTATTTCATTTATTATTATTATTTCATTTCAAAATAATGCATAATTTTGTAAAATCAGTTTCTATCTTATATGTGATATCATCCTTTCAATATTATTCATATGTTTAGCTCACCCAAGAACAATAACTTGCTTTCACAATTTCCTTCATTATGCTGTTTAAATAAGATAACATCTTACTTATTATGATCTATTTGGAGTAATAACAAATTTAATTTAATTAATTTAACATGATTTTATTAATTCATTTATTTATTATTATCAATCGATAACAAAATATGCAGAGTGAAACATGTAAAGTAAATTAACAACCAATCAATCTATGAATTTCTAATAATACGAACTCACATGCAGAAAAGAAGAGATATTTGCAAGTAGTTTGTAAGCATTTCTAAAACTGTTTCTTCTATTAAAAAATAAATGAATAGATGTTACTTTGATCAGATTTTTCAGCTTAATAGAGAGAGCATACGCATGCTTTCCCTTACAGAATTCTTAATTCTAAGAAGCTACTAGTTGTAGTAAAGCTGCCGGAACATTTTTCTGGCAACCCCGAAGTACTTTGAAAATCCATTTTTAAGTGAGTACCCCCCCCCCCCCCCCTACCAAACGAAACTTCTCGGAATTCATGTTGTGAGTTACATATATCTATTTATCGCATTCTAAGAAAAGTGCGAAAGATGCGAAAATAAATTGAATCTGTGCACTGAACAATAAATTTACAGTCTAGCCATTTAGTTGCTTTCCTAGAGCTGGTTAAATTGCCTTTCGTGCTAATTTTATAGCGAGAGATTTATTCGCAAATATAGTTTCACCCTTATTTCTTTTTGTAGTTTTAGAGCTGAGTAATTTAAAAGGTCGATTCCTCGCTTTATATTGAATAAATTAATTAGAGATGTGTTTATTACAGGAAAATATTTCGTTGCTGAATTTCATTCCTTTTATTATTATTGAAATCATTTCTTCTTTGTTTTAATATTATATTGTTTAATATATCATTCCTTGTTTGTTTATTGAAGACATTACATTTCATGAAAGGATGTATTATAGAGCTATGTCGATAGAACTTATTGAAATATTTATACGACTGATATAGTATATTCTATACTTGATACGTTAGAAAAAATACCAATTTTATGCTTCAAACTTTCCAATAAAAATTTTTGCCTCTCATATCTATTTCCATTTATTATTCATACTGCATAAATACAAGGTGATAAAAATTAAAACACCTCTACTTTGGGCTCTCTATACAGCGAACTACTCAGTGTAAAGGCTCCAAAATTGATAAACATACTATTCAAGGCATGGGGAGACGAAAAAAAATTAATTCCAGAAACACCGATAGATGGCGCTGTACAAAAACAAAAAATAGGTTGAAAAGACTCAAAATACATATTTGTATCACATTTTATTCGAACATATCAAACATTCAATCACAAGAACCTTATCGATGTTTACCAGCTTCAACTGCTGATTCAAATTGGTTGATTAAGATGCTTCTCACATGCAGGGTGATACTGTCTTTCAAATCTGCCAAGTTTACCAGACGTCGTCCATAAGCAAGATTTTTTAAATATCCCCAAAGCCAAAAAAATCGCTGGGATTAAGATGTATAGAACGAGATGGTTAGTTTGCCAACAACGAACGCCTAATTACACTATCATTAATAAAATGTTGCCGAAGAAACTGCTGTACGCAGAGTCCAATGTGTGGAGGTGCTCCATCTTGCAAAAAGGTAATTGAATCAAGCTGTTGCATTTGGGGTACAGCAAAATTTTCGAGCACGTTTTGGTACCTGCTGGTCTTTTGCATAAATTCTCAAGACAACGAAGTTCTCGAAGTGCAGCTGCAGCATTTCCTTTGTTTTCATAAAACAATTTCACAAGCAAAGAGCGAAGCCATCGCTGATAAGAATGTCAATTTCCCAGCTTTATCCTTTTTATGCCTAAAACAGTAGCAGCAAGCCAAGAATTTATGCAAATATTTTTGCTTACAGTGCCAAACAGTTACAATGACAGTTTCGGTTTTTTTCACTTGTTTATCTTTTTTTTTTTTTTCATTTCAGCAATAGAAAACTAGAAAAACAGGTTTTTTTTATTATTATTTGTATCTTTTTAGCACGTTTTCTCTTGTACAACGCCATCTATCGATGTTTCTAGAAATAATTTATTTTTTGTGCAATCCGTCTCCTCATGTCTTGAATAGTATATTCACCAAAATTGGAGCCTTTACGCAGAGTAGTTCGCTGTATAGAAAGTTCAGAGTAAGAGTGTTTTAATTTGAATAACCTTGTATTTTCACAAATAGTATTAAGTGAATCCAATTCTTTGAAGTATTGATTATTTTTTGAAAATAGTGAGTGGTGAAACTGATATTTTTTCTGAGATTCCTGTAAACTCCCTAGTTGACTTGCGCTGGAAAACATATGTTCAACATATCATCGTTTTAACATATTTTTATTAACTAGTATTTGTTCCTATTGTAATATGTGCACTTCACTCTCCTGGTATTTTATTCTCTTAAAATCATTCTTGAGAATTATGTAGTGAATAGAACATTTTTATGTGCATAGTGAAATCCGGACATTTGAAATCTTTGCTTAAAATATTTACGTATGAATATTTCTTGAAAAGACAAAGGTTTATTCAAGCTTGCTACAAGAAATTTATTTTTATGAAAGGGGCAAATATTTATATGTAATTTTAAGATTTCTTTACTTCGCAAATTAAATAATGTGAACAGTTGAATTTGCGCTGCATAGAAAGTGTGTGTGTTTTATTTTAGAAAGTGCTGCTCTTAAAAATATTCAATATTTCTCTGATTTTTTTTATTTTAATCTTCTTTCCTGTTTTCATCAAATTTTCTTATAAAAATACCAAAACCTTTTTATTTCATGAAGAAAATTTTAACTGTTTTTCTTTGTTAGACACAAAAAGTATTATTTTCTGACTTGATCTGAATAATAAAAGAAAAATTTTCAGAATATAATATTATTTTATGATTTCGTTGAGCTTTAGAAAAATAAAAGGTTTTCTGTTTAATATTACTATTTATTTTCCATTCAGATTTCTTATTCCTAGGTATAAAAAATATTATTCTTATGACATGTACCCTGAATCAAACCTCTAATATATTTTAAATTCTTCTTATTTTAAAGAAAGATAGACACATGAGAAATTAACTTTTACAATAAGCATTAACATATTTCTTCGTTCTCTAATCAAAAGTTGAAAAAAATATTTGTTTTTAACTCAATAATAATGTGCTTGAGATAACATTGAAAAATGATTTTTTTTTTAATATTTTATACAATTACTCTTTTCTGGAATAATATGTTTGCAGAAATTTTGAAAATTAAAATGAAAAATTAAAATTTATTTTTTAGGTGCTTAATATGTCGAAACGTAGAATATTATTACATTTATTAAATAAAATTAAAATCTTTCGTATGCTTTTGAAAAACTGAGATTTTTTTAAAATTTGAAAATGAAATTTTTAGAATAAGATGAATTTTAAAATTCTTTTATAATTTCAGTGACTTTTCATTTCTTTTAGAAAATAGAATTTCTATATATTTAATATGCTTATGCATCTATGAACTAAAACTTTAAAAAAAACAATATATATATAATATGCAATCTAAAAAAAGTTAAACAAGAATTTCTTTCATTAATTAACGCAATTAGGCATTTACACCTATCTGCAAAATTTCATCAAATAAACATTTTGATTACTGCATAAATTGATAATTTTTTCCAAAATTTAAATTTTTATAATACCTTCATAGCAAAAACAACGCCAATGAGTAAAATATTTTCTTTACATTCATATATAAAAGCATAAAGTTGTTTTCTATGTGCAAGATTTGTTATGATTTTGAAATGAAATTTATTGTCTTAAATAATTTTTCCATATTTTTGAAACGAACGGTGTTTGAACGAAACTTTTGTTGTCCTTTTGAGAATAGTGTGTATATACAATAGTTTATTAAAAGGATGGAATCGCATTGCATTTGAATAATTAACACATATCTTAATATTCATTAAATCTTGAAAAAATTAATAATCATATAATATATTAATTAATGCTAGTAAAAAACTTATTCAAAATACATAATTAAATTATAAATTCTTTTATTTATTAAAAAATGTAGGGAGAGAACAGCGTTTTTACTCTAGACTTTATTCAGAATGAATTCTACAAGGGAATATTATTTTAAAAACAATAGTATATTATTTCATATTTGAATCATAAATAACAAAATAAGAAATTTAATGGATTTTTTTCAATATTCTTTTCTAAAAAAATACATTTAAGAAAACATTTCCCCCTCTCCCGAATTAATATCAAAAATTTTTTTATGGTCATGGTTATGTACCTTGATGAGAAAAAATGTAGTTATGAAATAATTGAACCTCTGTTCTAAAATATATATTTAGTGACTTTTTAGCTCAACCTTTTGAAATATTTATGTAGAATTCTGATAATTTTTAGTTGGAAACATTCTTATATTTATCATTTTTTATATTTCGAGTATTTACGATAGAAAGTTTCATTTGTTTCATCACTCGAAGAATTAATTTTAAATTAATTTATTTCAGTAAAATAATTTATATTCCACATTGTATATTTTAATACTGCAACTTCGTCTGTATCCTGCCTTTTAATATTTAAACATATTTTCATGTGAGCTATTTTTCAATACATGAATCGGAAAATATAAGAAATAAAATGAAATTTAATATTTAAAATTGTCGTACGGATAACAATCTTTTGAATGTTTGATGTGAAGTATGGAATATTTGTTTCACATCTCCTGAATAATCAATATAGAATATCCAATATAATTTTTTGTTCCATTTATATTTTAAATTAATTATTAAAGCATAAGACACAATAGCAAATATAATTTAACGTATTTGTGATATTTATTAAGCGATAAAATCTATGTCGTCATTTCAAAATTGCACATTTGTAAAAAGTTGAAAGTCACATGATTTGAACTTTTGCTTTTCACAAATGAAAAACTCAACAGAAAAAAGAAGAAAAAACAATATCCTTAATTGATAGAAAACTACTCTTGCTAAGGTACAGAATAAATCCACTATTTCTCATGTAAGTAATAAAAGGGCTGAACTTATTTTTAACGCCCACATTACCGTTCATATCAGGAATCAAATATCATATTTTGCTAGAAATTATCCTACGTCGTACATTGCAAGATATATAAATTTCCAATCGCCATGAAACATTGGAAATAACACCCACACGTAATTTAATGTCAAGAAGAAAGTGTATTTCTTTAACATTACTGAATTCTTTGCTTTTTAGAAAGGAAATTGGAGCTTTTCCACAAAATTATTAAAATAGCTTTTTTAGAAGTAGCCCCTACACTTCAAAATATGTAAAATAATATTATAATCATTGAAAACATTACAAATCATTTCTTAGATGTGCTTTTCATGTCGTACTTTGCAAGGAATATATTTTAATTTTCAGTAGCCATGAGACATGAAATTAGAACACCCAAACCCCATAGAATGTCAAGAAGAAAGTGTTTTTTTTATTATTATTTAACGATTCTTATTAGAAACGCTTCATTTATTAGAAATCAGAATCAACTTTCTGAAATCAGAAATTTTCTATAAAATTATTATAATAGCTTTCTTTTAGAAATAGTACCTAAATTGTAAAATATGTGAAATAATATTATAGTCAATGACAGCTTTACAAATCATTTCTTTGCCGTAATTGGAAAGGTATTCAATTTTCATTCGTCAGTGGAACATGAAATTCGAGCACCCACACATAAGTGAATGTCAAGAAAAAAGTGTGTGTGTTTTTTTATTTAATGCTTCTAAATGTTTTGCATTTTAGAAATGAAATCGGAGCTTTTCTACAAAATTATTAAAAACGCTTTTTTAGAAGTAGCACCTACATTGTAAAATATGCGAAATAATAATATAATCTATGAAAAACGTTACAAATCATTTCTTCGAGGTGCTTTTCATGTTGTACTTTGCAAGGAATATATTTCAATTTTCAGTCGCTTTGAGACATGAAATTGGGATACCCACACGGAATTGAATTTCAAGACGAAAGTATATATTCTTTTTAACTCTTCTGAATACTTTGCTTTTTGAGAAATAAAATCAGAACTTTTCTGTAAAGTAATTAAAAGAACTTTTTTAGAAGTAGCACCAACATTGTAAAATATCTCAGATAATATTACCTACACTTATATAAAGCTCAATGTGTGTGTGTGTGTGTTGGCGCTTTACAGGCCAGGTCATTTGACCTACAGTTACCAAATTTGGTGCATGTATACCTTAGAGATCGGGAATGTGCACCTGGGATTTCTTTATTTGAATTTTTTATTAGAATTTTAATTATTAATTAAAAACTAACTTTCCCACCAAACACTCTTCCATTTTCCCCACCGCCAAATGAGCAAGGCTTCAGTTTTTTTCCCCCCAACAGTAATGAGGCTAGGGTTAACATTTTTCTTCCGATTATTTCAAACGATTCTGTTTATTTTCTTAATGTTTGATGTATTTGAAATTAAACATTATTAATCAATAGATCTTTCAGATTCATTCTGAAGAACTTTTGATATAAAATAAAACATAATAAAGGAAATAAAAAAATTTCTAACCTACATAGCGTTACCCCAACTGGCGTAGAAAAATTCACGCATGCGCATTATGTTCTGATTGTTGACAACAATTTTCAACGGATTCGGAGACGATTTAAATTATTTTTAGGTTAGTTGTGTGCTTTTGTAATTAAATTGTATTTATGTTAGTTATATATTTTTTGTATACGGTTATAGTTTTCAGTATATCGTTTTTAAGTAGTTTTTTTAACCTTTTTCGACCGATTATTTTCAACGATTCTCTTTATTTTCTTAGTGTCTGATGCATTTAAAATTAAACATTGTTAATTAATCGATCTGCTCATGATGAATCTGAGAAAATTTTGTTGACAAATTCTTGAGATATTACATAAATTAAGATATATATTCTTTAGTGCTCATAAAATTTAAACGCTCAGTGACTCTGTTATCAGTAATCATATTATAAAAAAATGCTTTGTTTCAGTAAAAAATATTATTATATTGATTGCAGATTAATCCTTTCCACTTTAATTTAAAGTATAAATTCTACGGGAGCTAACAGAAAATTAAAGAGATACATATTACGTTATGACCTAAGGCCTTTATAATATTATGAGTGAAATATAGGGCTATCAAAGTTTGAAGTTTTAAAATATTTTGATGAAGAAGCTATTAAAGTAGGAATTGCATAAAATGTTTAATTATTAAAATTTTAACGAACATAAAGATTGGCGAACCGGCTGGTCGCCAATGGCGGCTAGTAATCAATAAAAACGTTACGAATCATTTCTTAACTCAGCTTCACCCTCTTCTTCTTCGAGGTTTTCTATTCAGGACAATGTTGCCTTTCACTTAAGATAGTTTAAAGGCATATATGTAAAAGCATCTCCAAGCGAAAAATAATGATTTTTGTAACTTAAAATGGTTACTTTTTGGCTATTTTTACTAATTCGGCGCTCCCTGGAGTAAGTGATCATAAGAGGGAAATTCGTTGGCTCTTTAATGGCGTTTTCTAGTACCTCTTCAGAGAAATGCCATTATATATGGGTTTTTTTAACAAAATGTCCTGCTCAGAATAGACACACAGTCTGGAGACTTCTATCAGAGACACGGCTTCCTTCTCTGACCACCTCTGACTCTGACTCTGAGAGACTATACCTTCTCTGACCAGGGAGAAAAGAACAAAAGTTTTGCCATTATATAAAGAAGAATAAATAGTTTTAGGTTTCTTAAAGCTCTTGCGTTCCCTAATGTGGTTAGAGGTATCTGGGGCTGAGAGTACACACTCTAGAGGAAATAAAAGGGCAAAATCTGCTTCTGAAGTGTCTGTTTATAAAGAAACTTCAGAAAAGCATGTAAGGTTTGCGAATTTTCAGCAAAAATTTGCAATCAAAAAGCGTGTGCAGTAGAAATGACATTAATTAATTTGAAAGTATAACTGTGTTCTTGAATTTCTTAGAAAATATTTAACATATCTATGATTTTCTGAAACCGGTAATTTAATTGGTTTTACAAATTTTTTTGGAATAAAGTTGTATACTTTATTTATCATTTTTCAAACACATTTCATCAATTAATATATTACTTTCTTAAAGTATTTTATCTGAAGTGTAAAGATTTTATAGTGATAAATTAATTTTAATTTTAGCATGAATCATTTAATGATTCATAATTAAAATTTATTTGACAAATAATTTTTAAATATTTAGTAATAAAAAAATTGTAATTATAAAAGGGTTTTTTTGGTTTTGTTTTTAGAAAATAAAATATAGATTGAAAATATATACTTCTGTATTCATGAATTTTACTGTTAAATATAACTGAATTCGTTTTTCTTTGGAGTAATTATAAAATATATTTTAGAAAATATTTCTACCATTGATGGTATTTCCAAAAATCCTTTTATTCATTTATAACACCGTCATTTTTTTTTTGTTAATTTTCAAAAACGAATTCTTATTTTTAGAAAAAAAAAAAGGTAATTTTAGAATTAAAATATTTTCATCTTCTACTGTATTTAAATTTAGTCAGTTATACCTGGAGTTTTGGTCATTTAATTTAGACAATGACAGTAGATGTAAACTAGAATACATAATGTAGGAAACTACAATAAAGGAAGAAATTTCCTGAAATTTTTTTTAAATATAAAATATTTCATTTTGTTTTATTTATTCACCTGCATGTAATCAGATGTAATGACTTCCTATAAACTTCTTTAGTTACTCAGTAATGAAGGTGTTTTGAAATATCTTCGGGAAGTTTTAAATCTGAAGACTTGTAGCAATCTCTTATAAGAAATGTTCAACTATAACAGTACATTCTTTTTATATAGAAAGAAAGAAGGACAAACCAGCGTGAATAAATAATCACAAATTGAAATTGTGTTGATTGATTCAGAATGTTTAGTTCATTTCTGGTTATCTTATGTCGAAAAGTAAGAGGCGAATACACTGGTCTTGAAAACGATATCGTACTTCAGACTATAAATAATAGCTGTATTCTAGTTAACCCATTCACGGACCATTTATTTCTCTTTTGAATTTCTCCCAGTTTTTTTAAGTTTTAGTAATAATTAAAAAGTAGTATTTAAGGAAATATATTTTATTTTACAAAACTTTATCTTTACTTTTAAATTTCAGGGCGATAAATATATTTCCTATGGAATCATATTCCATCATGAAGAAAATTAAATTTAATGATGCCTTTTTGCCATGAAAAGATGGGAACCGTGTTGCAATATACAAAAGTATATTACATTCTGCACACATGTAGTACGCACTCTTTTCTTGTCCCTGTATGCAACATTTCCTACATCGTTTGTCCTTAGGAATGCAATTTGATATATCATTTCCCATACTGGCTATTTCTTTGCTTGAAAGCTAACAAGATATCCAGTTTTTAAGAATATCTCTCTATTCTCTGACGCTATGTTAGCTGTAAATTGATGTAGGTGGGATGTAATCTTCACAATGCCCACGAAAGGGTTAAGGGAAATACGTTATGAGCCTACTTAAGAAGTCAGTGAATAATTTTGATTTTTAACTTCCTGCTTGAAAGAATCGGTAATTAAGGGAATATTTTGTAAATTGATTTTTTTCCCTTTAAGATGATTAGATCGCGCAACCAAAAATGATAATCAAGCAATATAAGACGTATGGATAATTTTAAACAGTTAGGTGACATAGCAGTCTACATTACAGTTTGTGTGAAATATTATCATCGGTATTTTCTCTTACGGTGATAGCAATAGTGAATTATTTTTTATGTCGACCCATAAATGTTCTTTCATATCGAATTATGTGGGAATTTTGTATCTTTTCTTATGGGAAGTATACATAGAGAAAATATTGTAATCGTCAAAAGATATGACCACGGAACTTGGATGAATTTCCATGTTTCAGACCTTAATGTGTCCGAAATAAGCGAATAATTCAAAATTACTTTGAGAAAGACTTAAATGAAATTTAATATGGAATATTAACATCTAATTTGTGAACATTTTTCAAAATTTTAATAAAAACCATTCTTAGAAGGCCTATCTGTTTCATGAGTACAAATAACTAGAAAACTAGAAAATGCAAAGTTCTAAATTATTATCATGTGAGAACATAATGTTGTTTTTTTAGGGGATTTTGAAGCCCGAAATCGCATAGGCAATAAATAAAGCATAAATGGCAATTTTCATCATCATCTTTTAATCGCATATATTTTTTTACCTGCTTTTACTAATATTGCAATATTATTGTTATGTATGCCTCTCTGAAAGCAGATGCATTTTTAAAAGGTTGACCTGTTTTTACCAGTATTGCTTTATTATTATGTATGCTTCTTTCACAGCAGATGCGTTTTTAAAGCCTGACGTAGCTGTTGTTTCATCTCAAAATCGGTCAAACCCCAAAATTTTGTTTGCCAGCTAGAAAAGGAAAGTTAAAAAAAATTATCATTATATATATAAGAGAGAGAGAGAGAGAGAGAGAGACCGATATAGAAGTCTCATGATTGTTTCAAACCCGTTTAAACTGGTTAATGACTTAAATTAATTAAGACAAATAATGATTTAAAAATAAGAATATTAATAATCGCAAATTTCCACCAGTTAATTGGAACAAAATCCAAATTTCTACATCAGATGATGGCTTCGAAGGTCCTTCCAACCAATCAATTGATCATAAAAATCGACATTTTTCGTGACATTCGTTCGCTTCGACTTCTCTGTCACATGCCCTAATTGATTGAACGACTGTTACAATAAACTTTTGATTGATTGGATCGACCGTTATAATAGACGTTTGATTGATTGCCTCGACTAATTAAAATAGACTATTGATTAATTGTCTCGACTAGTTAAAATAGAATTTTGACTAATTGCCTAGACTAGTTACAATAGACTTTTTATTGATTGCCTCGACTAGTTACAGTAGACTTTTGATTGATTGCCTCGACTAGTTACAATAGACTTTTGATTGATTGCCTCGATTAGTAACAATAGACTTTTGATTGATTGCCTCGACTAGTTACAATAGACTTTTGATTGCATCGACTAGTTACAATAGACTTTTGATTGATTGCCTCGATTAGTTACAATAGACTTTTGATTGATTGCCTCGATTAGTTACAATAGACTTTTGATTGATTGCCTCGACTAGTTACAATAGACTTTTGATTTCCACGACTAATTACACAAGACCTTTTGATTGATTTAATCTACTTAACTAGACTTATATTGTCATAGGTCATAACATCCGACATCAAGCAAATGCTCACCACTTTTCTAAATATGGTCTAATAAATGGTTATGGAATTATTTGCTGGAGATATTCTTAATTAAACAAGGCAATATGTGCATAAAATTGAAATGAAATGCATCATAAAACTTGCAATTTAAAAATGATTTATATTTGTTAGTCTTGACTTATAGATGTAAAAAAAACACTAAATTTAATAAAGAAATGTTCCTTTTTATGAATACAAGGCCTATAAAATTTATTCTGATAAATGTATCTGGTTTTATAAGTGAAATTTCAATTTTATCTAAATAATTGAAGAATTTAATTTTTCTGATACGATTCCAGATCTTTACGATTTCTTTCTATTCTTGAATTTTATGAATTGTTGTTTTATTAATTTTGTAACTTAAATTTGTTGTGCATAATTAATTATATTGATGATTTAAATAATTAATCATTAGGATTTTTATCACTCTAGGCCTTCAGTTTACTAATACATTATTAATCCACAACATTACAAGATTAAAGAAGCTAAGATCACAGATTTAATATTTATATCGAATAACATGTTAAAAAAATCATTTTTATTTTTATTTTTCATTCAATACTTATCCTATGCAAAAATAAATTCAAAATTCAAGACTGAACATGCGATACTATAGAATTTTATTTTCATTTATTTTGTTTTGATTTCCTTATTCATTTACATAAAAACAAGCATTTATCGAGCCAAGAATATAAATTTTTTCGAATGAAATAAAGAAGCTTATGAATGTGACATTAATTGATCACTTGATAAGCTTAATTAAAATTTAACTCTAATTAAAAGTGAGTAAAACTGAAAAATATTCTAAGGAAAAAATATTTTCGTTTTGCTTTTAAATAAATATTCTATTTATAAAATTTAATTCATACCACAGAAATTCTCAATAATTTATAATATGAATTATTATTTTTTATAATTTATATTGATAATATTAATTAAAATTTGTTATTAAACTAGTTCTTGCTGAAAAAAAATCAAATATTTCAAATTTCCTTTCTGTTTTTTCAGTTAATAGAAAATGCTACAGAAATTGATCGAAATTTACGATATAAATATGTAAAGTCAATTTGCTTTGAAATTTGATCTAATTATTTTTTCTATTCCTTATAATGAAGTTAAAACTAAAACAAACAATAATGTTAAATTCTATATCTTTTAACTTGCTCAAAATATGTAATATTAAAATATTTAAATGTGTCTTTTGTTTGAAAATTCTAGGAATAAAAGTATTTTTTTTCTCGATTCTATAAATTTGAACCAGAACAGTACTGAAATTAATTCTTTTTCCTGCGTTTTCGTGTCCAGAAAAACTATTTTATTAGTCATTAGTCATTAATATTAAATGCATAATTTTCCGGGAAAAATCATATATATATTTCTACATTTTCCTGAATTTATATGTAACTGATGTGTTTTTTTTAATTATAGGCTTGACTGCTATTTTGATAAAAATAATTTGTTCAGAAGCTCTATTTTTATTACAATGTTACTGATTCGGTTTGTGAATGCTTGTTAAGCTGGAATAGATGCTACATTTAATTTTTTTTTCTTATCATGCTCTAGGCACCAATTCTGGAAACACTTTTAATTCGTCAAATTGCTTTACAAATTATTTGAGAAATATAAACAACCCCTCCCCCACGAAAAAAACCCATTCGAATATGATATTTATTTCGGAAAAACAAGGTTTCACAAATCAGAAACAAGAAATGGCATCATTATAATTAAAAGAATGTTTCATTTTCAAAATGATAGATAAGCCCACATTTTGCATGCATTTACATCACTTACAAATAAATTCAAGATAATATATTTATTATATTTTATAACAGATATATTCTATATAATAGAAAATATATCCAAATATTAATAAAAATTATTTTAATTTAATAAAGTTTTAACTATTATTAGTTAATTAATCATGTTTTGCTGTAATTTTTTTAGAATTTCTACTCACAGCTAACATTATCAAGAAATTTCTAGATAATGGTCTGGATAAATCTGTTAAAATACAAACACATTATAACTTATCATTGATGATTCATAATGAGAAATCATGCTTCAAACTCAGACTGCATCATTATCTTCCAGGTAAAACATATCGATCATGTTTTTGTGCTTATCAAAACTTTTGCCGACTCCTACAAAAGTTAATGCGAAATTAATGGATGCTATTATTCGGAATTGATCGAGATCAGGAGAACAGCGTGCATTAAATCTTCTCTTACACTAATGACGGAACAAAGGGTTACTTTTCTAGATACGAGAGGAAAATTTTTATCTTCGCTTAAGATGTATGCTTGTACTTTGCTAACTTTTATAATCTATTATTCATTATAAACCTTATATATTCATGTGGCACTTGTTATGCATAGGTTGATAATATTATACAAAAGTTATAGTTATCGGTAGTCTCGATATTATTAATTATTTTATGAATGATACAAGTTAGCCTAACGAGAGGATAATTAATAAATTTATGTATCTTCCTGTCTGTTGACGTTCTATTGTAATGTACTTAAAGTGGAGGGAAGAAAGAGAAAAATAAAATTACAAAAAAATCCATATTCCAGACCTTTAGACTAATACATGTATTGTATGATATTAATTAAAACGTACAGTGTTTTGTAATATTGTAACTTACTGAAGAACTCAATGTAATATCGCGCAATATTGTATCATATTGAATAACACTATATGATATTGTACAATATTGTATCATATTAAATATCATATCGTACTATATTATATCATATTGAATAATACAATATAATCTCAATATTGTACCATATTGAATAATACAATATAATCTCAATATTGTTCCATATTGAATAATACAATATAATGTTGTACCATATTGTATCATTTATACAATATAATGTTGTACCATATTGTACCATTTATACAGTATAATGTTGTACCATATTGTACCATTTATACAATATAATGTCACAAAATATTATACCGTATTGAATAACACAATATGATATCGCACAATATTGTATAATACTGTGATACAAGAAGTGCTATTTGGGGAATTCAGATTATTGCTAAGTGAATTTTATTACATAAGAATAGTTAATTTAATTTTTATGAGGGAAGCTAGGAACTGATTCGGCTCCATCCAAACACTCTTGACATATTGGTTATTATAGTTCAAAAGATTGGACTCAGAATCTCCTGAATATTATGGACCGTAATAAACCTCCTACTATCTATTGCTAGAATAATCATCATAAATGTTTTATAAAACTTGTGTCTCTCTTCTTTTAGAACTCCCTGCATCTTACCAGAACGAATCATATTTGTTACTCCATAACATGTCTACTTTTCATTCTCGTATCGATAGTTAATTATTTTTCAATTAGCTTTAGATAAATATTATTTCATCCTTGTACTCACATTAAAAGTAGCTGGCACTATTTGACGCATTTCGAAATTCATCTGCCTCCACTATGCACTGTGTAATACATTTCCAATAAACCGTAATGTTTACTCGTGTGCCATTTACGCGAAGAAAAATTATGGTAATAAAAAACAAAATCTAACTGGAGATTTTGGCGTAACTCCCGTTTCAGACCTCAATAAACAAAACAAAAAACTCATTTTTTGAAATTATGTCCTTCTATACGCATGATTCTGAAAAGCTTTGAGCTAGACAACTGAAATATAAAATGTAATAATTAATATTCCAAGAGCTTTCACCAAAAATATTATTGAATAAATTGATGGAAGCAATAAACAAATTTCAAATGTCACATTTGATCTTATATTGCGGTTCAAGACTAATAACTTTTTGTCTGTCAGAACTGAAATTTATGTGAAATAATGATTTATTAATACTTTTTTGTTCATGTAAATATATGTTTCAGAGTTTTTAAATTTCGTCATTATTTACAAAATGGGCACCTACTTGCAATAGAAGATATAAGTTATCAATCCAGATGATGGAAATCGGTTAGCAGATTACTTTGGTCCCTTGTATATAGCCTTTTCAATTTACTGGATTTAGAATTTCCTTAATTATAAGGTGAGCCATCGAAATAAAAACCATCTGAATGATATTGAAATAAATTAGAAAATATCATGTGTTTTTGAAAAATCTTCTTAGAAGATTTAGGTGAAGATATGGAATGTGATATTTATGAAACTGTTACCAGAATAAAATAGAAGGTCAAAACACCTGTTGTTACCAGCATTCCAAGAACATTTATAAACTTCAACTTTCATTATTATTTAATCAGCCGATAATGTTTTAGATATTTTTAAAATACAGAAATATGGCATTTATCTGGCGCAGCATAACCAACGAATGGCTGTTATGCCAATAAACCCAGCCCAATACAAAAAGCCTGTTGAAAGTCATATCACTGACTCTTCAACCCGCCCGAAGGCACTCGGATAAAGAATACTGAATGATCGGATCACCGCAACAGCAACACTGGCGGGAATTGTGGTTGAGTCCTAAGGGCCATCACCGACCATGGTACAACCCTTCCCGAAGGAAGTACGTCCCGTCATCGATGGCATGAGCCAGATCCTCCACCTTTTATGTACCCACCAGGGTGGTGAGATCCAACCGCCATATCGGAAATATCTCATCCTCATTTCTAGATGCCTCCTGGGGGTTTAACGCCTATTGAAAAATTAAATTACAGTTTCCTTTAAACAAAACAAAAATTTCCTTTATTCCCACAATAAAATATTCCATTCACTTATTTTTGAAATTCAAAATATTTATCTAATTTACTTACAAGAGCCATTGAAAGAAAAATGTTTACGATGATCCAGTCGATCTTTTTTTTCTTCCCCTAAACCCCATGACAGATAAACATGTGCCCTTTCCACACGTGCGTCCCCTCATGGATGAATCCAGGATTTATTCCCATCGACACAGTTCATAAATGCGACATTCCGAATAAAACTCACGTTCTAGAATCTGACAGGGCTTTAAATAAAAGAAAAAAGGCGAGCTCTCGTGAGATATAACTCCTTATTTCATCTCCTTTCATTGTCCCAGAAGGCAAGGTCTATTTTTTCTCGCGGTGTGATATTGTGCGTTATCCCGCTGGGACTATTGCTGGAGAGGGTGACACGGTTGAAATGCCGTCACGTTCTTTGCAGGCACAAAGGACCCATAAAGGGATCGACCACAAGATCCTACGCGAAACATCGCCTTGATGAAAGTTGTAATCTGTTTAGAATGGAATGGAAGCTAAACAGCGATGGATTGTTGCAGAGAGGGTGGAATTTTGTGTCGTGAAACATGATATGTTTGCATTAATGCCTTTGTATAAAGTTTTAAAGAAATTTGAAAAAAGTGGAAGGTATTATGAGTGGCAAAAATTCCTAATGTAGTTTTGTAATGTAGATTGTGGCAGTACTAATTATTTCACAGAAGGGTTTTAAAGGATATCTTACATCAGTAAAGAAATTGTTAAGACTAATTTTATTAGGTATATGGATATTGTTTATGTAAACAATGAAGGGAATGTAATATCTTCCAATGTTTTAAATCTACTTTTTCTAATATTTATCATTTTCTAAAGAAATTGTATAATTTCTGAAAGCTTTGGTTTTAAAACATTTCTCATCCATATATAATTGCTATAGTAGACAATATGAAAAACAATGTTATAAAATTAGTCTTCTATTAAATATTATAATGAAAGAAATATTATTAAGTAATATTTTGTACCTTATAATATTATTTATTTATAAGTGCGTTATTATTGCTTAAGAAAAGAATTCAGAGAATGCGATATTTTCTGATTGTTTAAATCTAACCTTTTAATGTTACTCATTTTTTATAAATTCATTCATATTTTGGAAATTCTCCTTTATGAATGGAAATAATCTGATCAAGGATACAATTCTGTTTCTTTTATAAATAATACTGAAATAAAAAATTTTGAAAAAATTTTAAAATAAAATTTGTAATCGTTTAACAGAATGTAATTGCTTCTGGTGTATCAAATCTACCGTCTCTAAAGTCAGCTCTAAAATAACTACCAGCTTTAAGGTACAGTGGACTTTTAAATAAGAAATAAATGAGCAGAAACATGAAATTTATTTTAATTGGATGATTAAAGAAAAGAACTTAGAAGAAACATTATATTTATTTTATTATCTTTTAATGTCTTTTATTTCTGAGAAATAGCTAGATTATAGAACATACTAAGTGAATGATACTCAAAAATTCCTTACAGAGTCCACAGTCACATCAAATATTTAATTTGTGCTTAGAAATTTCAAGAAATCAGAATGAGGAGAATTGTTATCCTTGACAGTTGCAATAATCATAACTTTATCAATATAAAAAATTATAATTATTATTCTTGACAATTATAAATTTTTCACAATCATAATTTTCAAGGATAAAATTTCTTCATTTTTTATGGAATGCATTTTGATTAGTTATATAAAGAAAGTGATTATGACTTGAAGAGCAAGGTAAATCATAGCAAACAGATTTGCACGAGAAGATGTGATATTTGTCGATATATAAAATTATTTGATGAATGACTGACTTAATTTAGTTCAATGATTAAAGAAATGAATTTAGAAGAAAAAATTCTATTTATTTTACTATCTTTTAATATCTCTAATTACTGGGAAGAAAGTAATTAGCAGAATATACCAGAAAGCAGTATAAATATCTAAAATAGATAAATAAGTCAATATTTCTTTAAATAACTACTAAAAGTACTCAAAAATTGACCGAGTCGAATACCATTGTTAGATTCTAAATTGTATCTTGTTTTCGTTTTAGAATGTAAAGATAAAAGATTTTATAACTACTTTGCTGTGAAAATTAGAGATGCTTGACTTCAAATTAAAACCGTCATACCCGCCTGCTCTTGGCTTAGTGAATAATATCGGCTTCCTACCATAATTATTTAGAATATTATTAAAATCCAGGTGTAATCTTGAGCTCTCATATCTGGATAGCACAGCTTCACGCCCGGATTTTAAACATATTATTCTAGGTGGCTAAGCCTCACCATTATCCTTAATCTTCATCATTTAAATCGTTCAAAATTAAAGCTCAGTAATTCTTCTCACTCTATCTATTGAAGAGAAACCTATTATCGGTACTTACTAGAGAAAAAATGTACTATTCGTTTACTTACTTGAGGAAAATTTCGCTATCTTTACTTACTAGAGGAAAAAACTTACCATCGTTAGTAAAGACTCATACTAAGCCTTTAAATTTGATTGGAGAAACTGGCGAAGAACATTCTCTTTGACAATCCTTGCCTTCTTGAACAATTAATGCAATTCACAAAGCATGAACAATTAATGCAATTTTTAATGATGAATTGAACGAAAAATAAATTTGGGTGAATAAAAAGGCAAAATAATTGCAAATAACTTTACATTAAAATTAAAAATGTTTTTGCTAAATATAGTGCAAGAAATTAAATATTTTTGTTCAAATAAATCCAAAAATATTATCAAATACCTCAGCTTCAAGAAATATTTTGTTTAAATTTTTCTTCCATAGATTTCTAAAAGCTATATAGTCTGTTTGTATATTTTAAGATTTAATAATCGGTCACTCAACGACAAATGTTTGGGTGCTGGTACAGAGGAATTTCATAAAGACAAACTATCAATGTGTTCTTGTCATCTCTTTGAGCCAAATATTGTTTTATTATATATCATGTTCTTTTTGTTGCGGTATATACCTGTTGATATCTACATTGGCAGGATAGTTTTATTACTAAAATCAATGTTCATTCTCAAACAATTTTTTTGAAATCCCCTTTTAAAATTTCTTTACAAATAACTGAATTTGAAAACCCATGCAATATTAGAAATTGTTTTTTTTATCTAAAGAAGAATCAAACTGAACTATACTTGATTAAATCTTCAAAAGAAAACTTTGTCCTTTTCGTCTGATCTCTCAACCAAATATGTTTTCTAAGTATCATTTGTGTATATGTTAAACAAGTTACCGTGCTGTTTATGAATTCTAATAAAAATAGATAGAAATACTCATACTCATTTTTTTTAAATCATAAATTGATCTAAAAAATTCGAATTGCGTCATTAATTTTGTAGGTTTATATATTAAAATTTCTAAATATATAATGTACATATATATTTTTTTAAATGATAACAAGTTTTCATTGTAGTTCATGTACTTCGCATGCTTGCTGCATATATAAACGTAGAAAAACCAAAATACAAACAGTTACTTATTTAAATTTCTAATATCTTCTACTGCATACAGATATTTTCATTTTAATATTTGCTATTGTAAGTTGCAAATAACTAATTATATAGAATAGCCTCTCTAAAAATATCTTTAAAGTAATAAAAAAAAATCTTTCAGCTGTGCTTTTTCAAATGCTCGAGTCAAAAAATTGGGCAATTGATATTTTTGCTCAAAAATATATTTATAACGAAATAATACCGTTTATATATATTCGTATGAATCTGAGAAACATAATGAATTTCTAATAAGATTATTAATTTTACCCATTCTTAACCTTTGTTAGAAAATACTCTCGTGAATACACTAAAAGAAAAGAGCCTGGAGAAATTTATAATCAAAATCAAGTCAAGGAAACTCATTGCTGAATTCTTTAGATTATTTCAGTCTCCATTTTATTTAATATCATTTCCTTTAAAGCAACCAAATAACCTAATAATTTTTAAAAAAATGTTATTGGAAGCATTTTTAGCAAAGTTGGTTTTCTCCTTGAAAATATTTGGCAAAAAAGGAAACAAAAACATACAAAAATGAATACAAAATAACGCACTTAAGAGGAAATGAATGCAGAAAAATTCGAATTCAAAAAAACGTAATATCATGGAGCTCTGCACAAAAAAAAAAAAATGAATGAGAAATTCCTTTTAGTGCGTAGTAAAAATGAATATTTTGTCCAAAAAAAATTTCCCTATTTAACATATTTTAAAGCTAGAAAATGTCTTACATAAAATTGTTTTCTGGAAAAATCTTTTGAACAAATTAAGATGCTTCTAGGTAAGATAATATA
Source organism: Argiope aurantia (assembly GCA_026543865.1). NCBI lineage: Eukaryota > Metazoa > Arthropoda > Arachnida > Araneae > Araneidae > Argiope > Argiope aurantia. The sequence goes on along the minus strand of JAPMOR010108046.1, from coordinate 14,700 downwards.
TGTGAGTGTGTCTTGAAAACTGATTTTTTTATTCTTATCATATAAAATAATTAAAAATAAAAAAATTCGTCACTAACAAAATTTAGTTAGTTTTTTTTTTCTACTGTTAGTTTTTGTCATTAATTTCTTATAGAGAACACATATGCATTCCATTTGTGAGTATATATTAGTTAAATATTATCATTTTATATTTGTTCCTTCACTGCTCTATTTAAACTTTAAAAATGTCTTTAACCCAATTATTTCCCCTTTTTAAAGGAACTGTGAAATATTCTTGAAAAGAAAATTAGTCAGCAAATGAGCGTTGTTACTAAATTTTGATGAAACACAGGATATCAAGTTTTTCGTGGAGTCGAAGAATCAGTAAGTTACTTTAGTGCTGCCATCTTTTAGATAGAGAATGTACTTATTTTGAATATGTTTTTTCTTTTTCTTTGAATACTGATTTTGAAATTTTATTTAAGTATTGGATTTTTTTTTTCTTGCGCAATAAATGCTTCTTGGATTTCCAACGAAACTAGAAAAGGGTAGGTTTAGGGTATTGGTTTTCATTTTCTTATTAATTTTTTATTAAAGAAGAATCAGCAGAAATTTTAATAAAAATATCGCTCTTCCATTTAAGATTTCAGCAAGATCTTCTATGAAAACGAACACTTTTAATGCACCTTATATTTGTGGTTTGTGGGTATTGTTAATGTTCCGCATTCCTAGGATTTATTTTTAATTTAACGAAAATTCTTCAGATTGAAAATTTGCAGGAATTCATTTAACGATATTCTTTTTCATTTCATGCTTGATTGCTTTCGGTAGGTCAACAAACATAACAATAAGAAAAACGTAAAAAAAAATGTGTTTTTAACTTAGCAATATTTTTAAATTGACTACCAAAATATTGTAGTGATTGTTTCGTCTAATATATAATTACAAATACTCAAAGCAAGACTCATTAGACTTTCAAGAAAGAAAAAAACTGTCAAACATTAAAATAAACATGTAGAGTGCAAAATATATGTAGTATTTTCAGCAGTGATGCAACACAGGATTCTTTTTAAATAAACATAAGAAAAATTCTAATATGAAAAATTTTAAAGGAAAAATCTTAATGCGTCTATAATACTGCTTTTAATTCAGTAAAATATGAAAGTTTTAGATTCCAATAGTTCTCTTTTAGATACAAGATTAGTTATCGGTGTGATTTTTTTTCTAAGGAAGAAAGATTTTTAAGTGTTGTCATAATTGCTTTAAATACTGTTCTTCGTCATAAGGAACATATTCTTCAATTCAAATGAATAGGTATGATTTTGTAGGTTTTAATATAATCAGGTTACACAGTTACCTTATAGCAGAATAACTCTCCTTGATGAATAATCATAAATGTCTTCTAAAAACGAATAGGCTTGTACAAGGTCAATTTTTAAATAAAATCCATGTTTGTATTCGAAGAGAAGAAAGATATTTCACATTATGAACTGTATTCCCATCCGGAAAGTTTTGATTTTTGAATATATTATGTATAACTTTTAGTTGTGAAAGAAAGAATGGAAAAATTAGAAATTGATTGTGCATCTTTAAATTTCATATAGAGAATTATAAAAGCAAAGAAATAATAGTAATATGGTTTCTATGGTATTCTTTTTTTATCATTAGTCAGACTAATTTAATCCATCACCTCGGCATGAATTTAATACCATATGTGAAATTCATCTTTATTAATGAGGAATTCTATGAACATAAGTATATGATATTTATTTCACGGACATATAATATGGGCATTTTACATTAGGAAAAAAATTAAAGGTTTCCAGAAATTATGACTTTGGTATTGAAAATTATTGCTCTATATAGTTTTTGCCATCTTAATGAAACGTTAATAATATTCAAAACGGGGAAGGAGGCATTTACATTTTGCCCTTTTATTTTAATATTGTATAAAAATAAAGACAGAATAATAACAGAAATAACAATTAAATTATTTAATCCATATATGTTTATAACCAATTCCTATTGTTTAATGAAAAATGTACTTACTTAAGATTTATAATGCTCTAAAGAAATCTATTTATTATTATGAGAGACGATAATTTTTCAATATTTGTTTACCCCAAATAATCGAAATTCCCCGAAATGAATTCCAAGTTATCAGGTACCAACAATAATTTTCATGAACACTTAAATTACTATGAATTTGATTAGAATATTTTATTTAATAAAGTGTTTATTTTTAAACTCTGCCATTTTGAAACCGTTATTGAGTCGTGCAATGATCGAAATTAAACTTATAGCTTCAAGTTGTTGTCTGTTAATCGTCATTAAAAATATTCAGGAATCGTCATCCGCTATCCTAATTCTTTGTTATATATATTTCATTAGTCAGATGTATTATATATTTGAATTAGCATAGAAGCATTTTAATAGGACCAATTTCTAAAAGTTATAATTTCTACATTAGCTTTCAATGGCACACGTTTTTCTATTAGCCCTATTACTTTCCTATTACCATTTTTTATTAATATTCTGCACATTAACGTAGTAAATAAAATAATATGAAGACTTCCTACTCTAATAATATTCGGTTTATCGTATGATTTTAAACTATTGCAATAATCGCATCAAAATAGTTACCCAAATTTTAGATATTCCTATGAGACGTTGATACACAATGATATTCAAAGCTTTATAATTTGTTCAATTCTGAGTATGACGGATTAAATATCATTTTTAAAAAAAGGTTAATGTGTCGAGAATATTTTACTAAATATGGCTAAAAGGATTGAAAATCTATATAAAACTTAAGTTTTTCACAAATTTTCGTCAATACATTTATTGAGACAAATAACACAAATCATACTCCTTTATATTCTTTAGAACCTTTTTCGAAGTATTTGTCTAACTTTAGAGATTTGAAAATTACCATTGAACCATAATTAGAGCGGACATCCTATAAAATGCAGGTGTTTGTCTGTCTATTGCAAGTTCTCTTGCCAAACTTTGAATATCTACGAGAGAAAATCAGGATCATTGTAGAATCTGTTTCTATGTCATATGTTAAATTTTATTCTGTTCATTTCAAAGGAATTTGATGCTAAAATTTACAAAATAAGAAAATAAAAACATCACCATAATTTCATAAAAATAATAATTTATTTAATGAAAAAATCTATAAATGTATAAGAAATATAAATAATTACATCGTTATTTTGAGTTCAAATTAGCTATGAAATTATTTATATTTCCAGTTTCAACCTGGGTATTTTAAACTAATCAGTACACAAAATATTATTCATACCAAATCAAAAAGACTAAAAATGTTTTTTTTCTTTCAAAATTTTATAATTAATATATAATATCAGGATAAAAATTAATTATGATGAACAAAGAATGAATTTCAATCTATCTAGAAACATGATTGTAACCTTATTTATAAATAAAATCTGCAATTTGTTAAAAATTCCACATAAGCAGCAATTTGTTACGCAGTAGGATACACCGCTTATTTGCAATTATCCCTAACAATTCTTTATAAGTGACCTTCGATCGTATGAACGAAGTCTGTCAATGACCAAATATTTCAAATAATTTATTACAATCTTTATAATATTCTAATGATTATTTTATAAAAATATCAACAACGTATCATCTCTATTTGCATCAAAAAATTAAAAATGTAAATTTATATACGACCCCTTACATCATTATGGGGGAGACCAGTGTTTCAGTTGATCCCACAGCTTTACTTTCAGGAGGCTTCGACTTCACAAAAGAACACGTAGTGAGCGGGCGGAGATTTGTGTTGAGGGGGAGCTTTCCGTAGACTTTATTTTAGACAAGATATGTATTTTATGGGTGGAGCGTGTCCAAACATGCGCCAAGAAATCTCCTGGTACTCGTAAAGGGTATTAGAAGACCATTTAAAGAGAAACTTTTATGGAGTGCATTGAAATATGAGAAGCAGCAAGAAACACGGAGGAAGAAGCAGGCTGTTCAAAGAGAAGAGGAAAATATTGTGAATAAAAAGTCCAGACTGCTTCAGTTTAAGTTACTGGATAATTAACCATTAATGATAATGAAAAAATTTATATGAATTTCTCATACAGATTTTGAAAGAGTCGTTTACCCTCTGTTGTAATAGACTCAAAAAATTCTTTTTAAGGTTATAGCTATAGATATAACAAATTAATAATGAATTTATAAATGTTGATGAAGTCAGTTTTTAGTGGTTTTAATTCAAGAAACTATAACATTTGCAAATTCCTATTCAATGACAATGTTTTTATATTTATAAGTGAAGTAATAGAATTCTATAGGTATGCATTGAATTAATAAATAATATATACATAAGGAAGATAATTTTTAATGATGTTGCTAAGAGAAGTTATAATACTACTAAACGAATTTCTCTTTAGAATAAATACTATTAGATTTAGCAATGAAATAATAGAATTTTTATAAGTATAAATAGAGCTAAAAAGTATTGAATTTTATAATAATTGATAAGGAAACAAATTTTTAATAGTTTTAAATTTAATCAAAAAATTGAAATTACAAATATCCCCGTAGAGACAATACTTTTATACTTACAAATAAATTAATATAGTTTTATACATATAGATCAAATTAAAGAGAAAAAATTTAGTAGCTTTATGTAAGTAAGTGATTTTGTGTGTGTGTGGTTTAAATTCTAGAAGCTATAATACTTTAAAACAAGCTTCCTTCTAAAAAAGTAGATTTAGATTTAAGAATGAACTAATAGAATTTAGTTTTATTGATAGAGCTAATGAATAAGGAATTTAAATATGCATCTCGGAGCGATTCTAATTAGAATTTTAATTTATTAAAAATAATCGAAATTTTGATATTTTGCACAATATTTTCCAAAAATTTTAACGTACAAAAATAATTTTTAACATTATCTTAAAATTCAAAGATTGTTTCTTCAATGATAATAATTTCCCGTTATATTATTTGTTTTTCAATTTTTAATCAGTATTTTTTAAAAAATATTGAATATTAATAATTATAGCCCGTATTATTTTATTGTTGGAATAAAACTAAATTCTTTTTTCATTGTTGCTGTTTATATTTCATCCTGGCTCTTTTTTTCATTATTGATTTTCAAGATATGAATATTCGGTTCATTTTTCCTTATTGAGAACGTTTCAGAAAGATACGTTCTTAATAAAATTATTGAATTTTTTTGCACTTTCAAATAAAGACTAACTTTAGAAATACTTGGTTTTGATGTATAAATTAAAGCTCTAATTTTAGTTGAGAGGACAAAAAAAATGAGAAATAATTATTTATTAATTATTTAGTACAATGAAGAAAACGGTGTAAGGTTTCTAAATTAGTATGAGTTATATATCTAACAAAATTGGAAATTTAAAAATTATTTTGATGATTAGGCCATTAAGACATATTTACACAAAATATTTAATTGAAATGTTTACCAACCACTAATCTCAGCGAATAAACTTGTTGCCAAAATCAGTTACATAATTTTCATAATGTAATGAAAAGGTATGGATTTCATTCAGCAATGAAATCTATTGTTAAAAATTGTGCAAAATACTCTTTTATAAATTTTTCATTCGGAAAAGAATTATTAAATAAGTACTAATAGCATTAATAAGCATTTTGTACTATTATTTATTGTTTAAATTCTGTTTTATGCAGTTATATTTTTCGGAGTGATCCCAGAAAATGCAATATTCATACTTCATTATTGCTTCATTACAATTCTAAATAAAATTTCAAAAAATCTCTCTGATTTGAATATTGACATCCTCCAAAAACTGTTGTCGAAATGTGGTAGCTCTGAGTGCAATAACTCATTTTTTAGAGTGCCATCACACAAACATATGTCCTTTATTATTAGTAGAGACTGAAAATTGCATCAGTTCACTAGAGACAATATGACGGATGTAGACTTGTCATACATCAAGGAGTCATTGAATTGCTTCCACTGAAAGTCCAAAATATACTTGATGAATCTTTAGATTCCTTCCATTAATATTTGAAATCTAATTCCACTAATGTTTGAAAATTGCAATAATGCACAAGTAGAGGCAATATGACAGGATACAGGTTTGTCATGCATCAAGGAGTCATTTGAATTGCTTCCACTAAAAGTCCAAAATATACTTGATAAATCTCTAGATTCCTTCAACTAATGTTTGGGAACTGCCAGTTTTATAACAATTTCAAGCTTAATGTTGGAAATTATCTTAATGAATAATTTTCGAACTACTGATAACCATGTCTTTCGTATAGTTGAAATGCCATCATTATTATTCTTTGTAAATAAAGAAATAATCTTCCGAATATCGAGGCAAAGATGTGAAAACAAAATTCTTCATTGATTCGAAGGAAAAAATGGAATGATTTCAAATGTGATATTAGAAATAATTAAATTCTCAAATTAAAACATTATATCTTATTCTCACTATTAATCATTTTAAATAATATGTCACAAAATTTCATAAATATAGGTTTGCTATCTTTTTAAGATGGATAAATATCACTTTAAGAAGGATGAGGAATTGTAATATAACGTAACCCACAATGTTATACGCAATATCTGTGATTCAAATCTGAATTTGACATTAGTTCTCTGCAATAAGTCTTTTAAAATAGAATTCTACATAAATAGCCTTAATCTTTCTTTTTCTAAGAGGGATTTGTGTTAAATTGTTCAAAAATGTAAATCCAAAAGCATAAGAATAAATATCTACATAAAAAAGATATGTTATTAATCACTTTATTAAAGTTCTAAACAATTCTTATGCAACATTCGGCTTCGATTTTTTATGATTAGTTAAATACCTTTTATATCTTAGGTTTCAGATTTCATAAACTTACAAGCAATTCGAAACGTAGAAATTCTTTCAACAGGAACAAAATAAATATTAATTAATAAAAAATTTTGAAAGCTTTACGCAAAAGATTTGAACATTTTACAATATTTCATAGAGTAGCTAGTATTTTATTTTAATATTCATTTAGTGTCATTTTTTCCTTATCATCAATTGAGCATCAATTCATTTAATATGTATATTTTATACTTTTATCTAGTGTTTGAATTTTCTCTGGGTGGTTGTAACATGTATCAAGAGTAAATTATCTTACTGCAGTGTAATTTTTAAAGAAAAAAAATAAACGTATAGGTTAATCAGATTAATTTCCCATAAATAAAGGCAAGTCAATTTAGCAATTATTTTACAAGATGTCAAATCAAGGAGGTAACTAATTTCATAAAATGTTGAATTGTAATATAAATATTTTATGTTTATATTTTATTTCAATTTATTATCAATTATTGATGATTAGTTGGTTCGACGGAATTAATGGTTGCTAAAAATTTTCCGTTAAATGTTTTTGTGAAAATTTGCTTTGATGGGCTTCCTGAGAATATATATATATATATATATTAATTTTATATAAATTCATTTTAAACTCATTCTCAGCAGAAAATTTTAAAATTTTGGTAGATGTATAGCTATTATTGAACCTGGCATAGATTTGTTCATTGTGCTGTATATTTTATTTATGTTCTTTCCATATCTTTATGTATCAAATTACATCACATTGTTTGTAGCATTGTTAAAAAATAGAAATATTTTAAAATTTGCTTTTTTCTGAAGTTAAACCTAAAATATAAGCTCAAAAAAATTTATAATTTTACAAAACACATGCCTTTTTCTAAAACCACCAAGAAATAAACAATCTCTTATTTTAATCATCAAACAACTTTTTAAAAAAATTAAAGATAATGTATTAGTAGCAATAATGAAAGAGTTTAAAGTTTCGCTTCAATAATGAAATATTTTGTTTTCAACTATGTTTACAATATATTTTAAATTCTTTAAAAATAAAAAAATAATAATATTGTAAAAACTGATATTATTGAACATATAATGTTTTAAGTGGTTGAAAAAAAAAATTTTTTTTTTTTTGCTACATTATTTTCGAAAGTTATGAATAAAAAAATGGCAACATTTGGATTAATTTTAATTAACGAAAATAAAAAAAAAAAAAAAAAGTTTTCAAATCCAGGTCAAACAGCCTGGCATGTAGAGTGCATGTATATACAGATACATGCATTAACCTTTATAAGTAATAAAAAAAATATCTGCCTAATGAAAATGTTTAATGGTATGCGTATAACATTAATATTTCGAAATGCTAAAAATTATATATAATTCTTATTCAGGATTAGTTTCTGAAATATGCGAAATTTCTCAACCACCATGAAGAAAATTTTATCGGAATTAGAGAATGTGCATAATACAAACTGAAATATTAATTTGTTTGAGTTGCTCTGCTTAGAAATCTGCAATTTTTATTATATAATTTAGTCAGAACTGCTTCATTCTATTCTTAATTTCAATTTCTTGTTTATTTTTCTCAACTGAATTCCATATTCGAATAGTTTTTAATGAATAGTTCTTAGAATAAATAGAAAATTTTCTATTGATGATTTTATGAAATATATATATTTCCAAAATTCGTTGAGGTAATTAACGACAATTTTAAGAAAGTAACAATATAGTTTTTTATTCAGATGGAATAGGAGATTCATTCCAATATTAAAAAAAAAACCGAATTAAAAGTATTATAGTAACGACATCTATTGATGAGAAGGAAAATTATTAAATCACGATTAAGTTATGAGATAATATTTTCTTGGGGACTGGAAGTTTTGTTCATGTTTCGCTTTTCTTCCCTTACTTTTGTTAAATCATTAGTGTCTTTACTTTTAGAATTTGTTACTTAAATCAGAAACCGGATGTATCAAAAAAGAAAAGGAACTTTATTTGTTTGTTTTTTAATTTGTGTTTTAAAATTTTTGATTTTTTTAAATCTTTATTTACGTTATCTCAAAAGCATGAACATAAATTTTACAAAAATACTAGATTTAACCAAACATTCTGAACAAAAAAAAGTTAAATTTCAGTTTAAATTTTAAAAATAATTGTTTGAAGTATTTTTTTAACATTTTTCTGTTCAAGAAAATTTCAACGTTATTTAATGTTAAAATGCACCTTATCTTGTTTTCAATTTTATAAGCATGATTACTAAACTTTAAATGGACTTTTTGTATTTATTACTTTCTGTAAACCTTTTAATTACTTTCTGCTATTTTATTACATTGAAGGAGCTTATTAATGTTAGCGAAGAACCTCAAGGAGCAATCGCATGAATTTTTTAAAGAAGCTGTTATTTGATTTGAAAACCAAAATAAATTTTATTATACTATATACTATGGAAACAATTTTAATTACAAAGGATTCATGCACTTTAAATAAATATCAGTTACAAGAAATGAAACCATGTTATATTTTCAAAAGCCTTTTTTATTTCATCTTAAGCATGTTTAAAATTCGCCTTAAGCACAAAGCTATATACATTTATAATCATTATCACTGTTTTGAAAAACCTGTATGATTACTTATAAGAATAGATTTGATGTATTTAAAAATCTTTCAAAAAGTTTCTGTAAATATTTAAGAGGTTTAAAGAAAGAATGGTACAAGTTATTTACTACACGATTACTTTTGAGAGGAAATGCAGGCGCGGAAAATAAATTCTATAAATATTTCGTGCTGCCATCTATTGATAAAAATATGAATAATTTATATGGAAATAAAAGTTTATACATGAAATTTTGAGGTTAGTGGAAAACAACTCAATTCCTCTATCACAACCTCACCGTTTTCGAATCTTCTCACATCCTAAAAATAAACCAGTCTGTATAATTATTTAGATCAATTCTCAGGCAGCCGCTTTATATTAAAATATATCATGAAAAAGGTACATAATACATACTCAATGTCAAGTGATCAAACATTTTCTGAATATAAACAAAAATGCCTGTAATTTAACGGAATTTTTTTTTCTCTGTCACTAGTTTGTTTCAGTATGTACATAAGCTTTGCTTGCTTTACTTCAATACATACATAAGCTTAATAAGCTTGTTCATCAAAGTTAAAAGCTTGTATAGGACTTTCTATGTATTATTATAATTGCCATTATTCTAATTTTTAAAAAAATATTTTGTTCTGTAAAACGTACTTTAACAGACAATTCTGTATATAAGATACAACATTTTTAAAATTCTCTTGAATTATATTAATAGAGCTTGATTCTTATATGGATATTGGAGTGCATCATGTGATGTGCATTATAAAAGTATGCATTATCACTCCTATTTGATTATCAAAAAATGGGTCAGTTTTCACATTTCTATTTTTACCCTTGATTTAATATATCAAGTCTATTTCTCTTATCAGAGGGGTATACGTGGATGAGAAATTGCAAAATAAACTAGCAGCTTCTCTCAATCCACAAAATCATAAAAGTCACGCAACGTCAAATTCCAAACCGGCAACAGAGTCTACCATTTAAAGTTAGCCATGATTAGTGGACGCTACGACTTCACTCTCCGTTTCTACCCATACTATCGCGATTACAATCATTAATTTTTCCACGGATGACTATGCTTGAGAGGGTGGAATAAACTTTTGTGTTCGATTTCGACTTTAGAATTAAAGTTACCTATCATAAAATAAAACTTTGCTCCTCCCTCCTGTTTGTCCTTGGAAGTTTTACACAAGCATCAAACGAAGTTCTTATAACCATACTTACAAAGTGTCTTTATATATCATCGCTCAGGATAATCAATTTGGTATTATTTTTTCTTTTCTTTTTCACCCCAACTCATCATTACTTTCATTTTTATTCATGGGCACAGTACAGTATGGAAAACTCATTGCGTTACTGATTGTCGTCATTTTTACTATTTAAGTTCAAACTCTGATAGCGATTTATAATTTTGAAAACAAGACTACATGCAAAATTTATTTAAGTTTTGTTTTTGTTTTCGGGTTAATTTGTTCATATTTTGACAAACATATAGATCGACAGACAATCAATAGATTGGATCCAAAATTAGAAACAAAGCTGCAATTCCAATGTAGAACCTACAGTGTCTCACAAAAGTGATGGGACACTTGTGCTTTACAAAAGGAAACTGTAATAAAATAAATAAATAAACATGTGCAAAAAAATTTTGGGTGTGTTTCATATTTAAAGTTAGTAACAATTATTACATAACATACATTTTGTCAAAATATTAAAATATTAATTTAATAAAAATACAATTGTTTAGAACGGAGCAAAAAATAGCTCACATAAGTGATGGGACACTTACTTTTCCATCAAATATTTATCCAAAAATTTTACTTTTTAAAAGGTTTTAATATTTTGTTGGATTTCCTTTTACTTTTAAAACATGATTTAATCTTCTTGGGATGGATTCGACTAATTTTTTTGTGATTTCTGTAGTGATTTTACCCCATTTTAATTGTTGCTTTGAAGAAATGGTGTGTTTGCGAATTCTTGATTCCAATTCTTGCCAAATATTCTCTATGAGATTGTGGTGGTGCTTTTATTATTTCAGGACAGTTATACAGCAGCCAGAGTCTAACGTTCAAAGCAGTGTGCTTGGGGTCATTGTCCTGGTCGAATTTAAAATCGTTATGAAGGGTCAATTTTCATGCTGAAGATTTCAAATTTTGCTTTAAAATGACAATATACTTGTACTGATCCATTATACTGTCAATAAAAACAAGATTACCAATTCCAGCGGACGACATACACCACCATACCATAACTCCTCCACCACCATGTTTTACTGTTGGCACCAAGTTCTGTTTGCGAAATTCTTCCCTGGGTTTTCTTCACACCAAGATTCTACCGTCAGAACCAAATATATTAAATTTACTCTCATCAGCAAATATAACTTTATTCCAGTAATCAGAATTCTTATTTATGTTGGATTTTGCGAAAGCTAGTTTGAGTTTTATATTCTTTTCACTTACGAAGAATTTTTTCCTGGCTACTCTACCGTGATATCCAGCAGATCGAATTACCCTTCTAATAGTCTCAAGATTAACAATTACTCCATATAATGCTTGTAAATCAGCAGCAACCTTAGGAGCACTCTTTCTTGGATTTTTTTAAACATTTCGAACGATAATTCGCTTTATTCCCTTGGATAGCTTTGATGGTCGGCCAGGTCATCTTTTATCCTGAATAATATGAGTTTTTTATATCGTTTAATGATATTGAAAACTGTTGAATGACTCAAGTTAACTGTTTCAGCAGTTTTTCTAATAGATTTTCCACGTTCAATATGCAAATTAATAACTAATTTTCAAATTTCAGGCGAAGTTTCTTTTAGTTTAGCATTCATGGCTGCACAGAGCTAAAAAACACAAAAATTCCAAAACAAACTGGAGATAAATACTGCAGACGATTTTATAAATTATTTCCAATTGCTTTTGAGTAAAAATAAAACCACCAAAAATATTTTTATTGCTTATTTCAGGCGATTTTTGTTGCATATCTGATGGTGTCCCATCACTTATGTGAGCTATTTTTTGCTCCGTTCTAAACAATTGTATTTTTATTAAATTAATAGTTTAATATTTTGACAAAATGTATGTTATGTAATAATTGTTACTAAATTTAAGTTTGAAACACACCCACAAAAAATTTGTACATGTTTTTTTTAATTTATTTTATTACAATTTCCTTTTGTAATGCTTATATGCTTAATTTCAGACATATAGATACTTGTTGTTGTTGTTTTTTTTTAAATTATTGTAGGAATAATTATTGAATCGATAAAAGATGAGGCATACTTTCCATAGATATGTTTCATCATACATTTAGCAAAAATCTGTATTTTACTATTTGATGCTTTCTATTTATTGTATTTATTTATCGCGTTTCTCGGTGTCAGGGTGGTCTGAAGTATTTTATATACAGAAATTTCTAATTGCTCACATATTGCAATAACTTCCCTTTATATACTTCGTATGCAAGAAAATAAAAATTGATACTTTTTTAATAACTTATTTTAGAAACATAAACGTTGAACCTGTGACTTAGATTCGTCTTCTTCTTTTTTCTTTCACTTTAAAATATTTTCCTTTCTTTTATGCTAATTTGGTTGTGTATGCTTTATGGTTGATAGAGAATACTTTTGTAGATATGTGAGAATTTGGAATATCAAACCCTCAAAATGCAGTCTATTTTACATGGTTCATAGATCCCACATTATTCTCAAAGGTGGTTTGGTCATTCAGATTCATCTAGTGTCTACTAGACGGGCAGTTACTTCTTGCAATTACCTTCATGACTGATATTGTTTTTTTTTTTTTTCAATTTTAAAAATCACTGTTTGAAAACAACTTCAGCGAAAATAGCAAAATAAATACATGACATTTAAAAAGAATTCAGTCAACTGGATTGAATTTGAAAATTTCTTGTGAACTCTGAAAATCGAACAGATTTGCAGAAAATACTTAAAACACATGAATGTGAATTTTTAGATTTTCCTCAGACATCTTATAAACCTAATCATGCCCTCGTGAAGGCTTACTTCAAAGTGTGCTTCATGAAAACTGTGAGGAGGGAGGCTAGAGATGGTATTATAAGGAAGTTAAATCCTGAGATATAATAAAAACGAAATCAATTCACATCTGTCACAGTCAGAATAAAGTCATTTCATTCAGCGTCACAAATAAAATATGGTTAATACTTATGTTTCACTTCTAAAATATAGTCAATTCATCTACATCATGAAAATGAAGTCGATTCTTGCGCTGTCGCAAGCAATATGATAGATGTAGTAGATATTAAATAGAGATTTGAAAATAATTATGTTAGCGTTTACTGAGGGCTAACTAAAATTAAATCAATTCATATAACATCAAAGTCGTATGACAAACATAACTGCGCATGAGCCCATGTCTAATTTGTAAATTACTACTATGCTTCTTGAATTATAGTTAAAAGGAAGTCATGTGCGTCGCAACTAAAATTAGGTCGATTCCTATGCTTCATGGCCGAAATGAAGTCATTTCATGAGCTTTATCTAAATGAAGACAATCCATGTGATGTTGCTGTCACATGACAAGGCGAATGAGCCTAATGTCTAATAACTCACAGTTTTATTTACTGTTGAAGTACAAAGTAGTTCTTCTTGTAAGATATGTGGAGAGTTCAAAAATTGACATATATCACGTAAATATTGATTGATTCCTGAAAAGATTTTAGTATATTTTATTTTTGATTCTGTTGATACCTTTCTACTTTTATGTATACCTTTTGCTCTCTGACCATGTTAAATTTAGAATAATTTTCATCCACTCCTCAATGGCAAGCCTCGTTGCCTTTAGAAATTTCCTAAATAATACTAAGACTTAAAGTAATTGTTAATAACACCATACTATTTGGATATATTTCGGCTCAGCCCTTATATAATATTCCAGATTTTAATTAAAACAAATCTGATCGCAAAAGTCTCTTGCGCTGTTAGAATATTCTTTTAGAAATTTCTTATAATTTTTTTTTTCTTTAAACTCTTTCTATAAGAGCAATCAAATGTATATGTATAAGAATTAACGCTATATAAAATAGTTAAAAATAAGCAGTAAAATCATATTTTATGCAATTTGGTGTCTGATGAATAAAATCTTATTAAATGCATCTGGATAAAAGTACTGCAATCGGTTGCTTTTGTCAATCAGACATCGAGAAAAATGTACTTTCAAAACATAAATAGGAAAATAATTTATATTCAGAAGCATTTCAGCAACATTGTATATGTACTGAATGTAAAAAGATTGTCAT
>JAPMOR010107985.1:0-34163 GCA_026543865.1 Argiope aurantia | reverse complement strand
ATCGATTGAAATCAAATTCGGCACGGCGCTCACAGAGACAGTGAGTTTGGTGGTTTATTCAGAATTTCGAAACACCATAGAAATTGATCGATCACACAGCGTATTTATTGACTATTAGAAATGGATACGATAACGATTTGTCGTCTTGCCTGTAGTGATTCTATGATAAAACGAAAATTCGGAGGTGTTTACGCATGCGATTCGCTACCACCAGTTAAAGGAGATTTTGTTTCGTTTGTTATTAACTTAGACGATAGAGCTCAACCAGGAAGTCATTGGGTTTGCGCATATTTCCGAGATGGAATAGTTTATTATTTCGATAGTTATGGCCTTCCACCTATTAAAAAAGATATTGTTGAATTTTTAAAACAAAACGCAAGCACTATACTCTTCAACAGAATATGTTTCCAAGATGTTGATACGTTTACTTGCGGACATTTCTGTTTATATTTTCTATATAAATTTGCTAGACAGCTATCGCTGCATCCGCTAAGTCTTCAAGATAAACAGAGAAACGAAATCATCGTGAAACGTTTCGTACAACAAAAACTCAAGCTACATCCTTGTTGTCATTTATCGCATTATTCGCAAGTATGCAAGCCTATGAGCTTCATGTTGCAACATGAATAAGAAAGAATAAAATGTTTTGAAAAAAAATCTATTGAAAGCCTTTGCTTGAAATTCAATGACGTCGAAACATACTGAAAAAATAATGTATATACAGACTTGAACTGCCTCGATTGTTCAGAAGAGCTGCAACCATGGAGAAATACGGATATGTAATTTGCGACACTTGCTCTATGCAGGAATATTTGTATATTCATCCTGCTTTATTCAATTCTTTTATTGATGCTGTGCAACATGTTGTTTTACGCCAGTCTCTAGATCATTCGAAGAAAGTTGTCTATTTCAAAGTATTGAATAATTCTGAGATTGTTCAATACATTCACGGAGACAATGCCTCGGATCGATTTGGATTTTGTTTGTTACATAGAACAGATCCAGATGAAAAATTCAAACTACATTCTACATGCAAAAATCTTTATGATTCTATCTTCGATTGTTTATTGACTGCAAGAGAGAGTGAATTTGACGAAACTGGCGGCTGTTCAAGATTTCAATTTGGATATTTTAAGCTGCTGAATGACGATGAAGTTATTCACCTGTTGCATATATTGTAAAAATACATCGCTGTGTTAAAGTTTGCTACTTTGTGAAAAAAAAAATTTGGATAGATAAATATTTCTGTGAATGTATATTGAAAGATAATGACTTGTTCCTCCTCCAACTATGTGAAAAAGAGTTGATTTTGTATATGTATTTCTTCCATAACAGTAGAAAATGTATGAAAAATGAATGAAATGTTATGTGAAAATGAAAAGATTCTGTATATGTAACTACATTTGTAAAACGCTTTTTATGAAACAATAAAGGTTAATGAGAAATTTTCAAACTGTGTTTCCATATCTTTTTTTTTCCTATCTCAACATTAGAAAAGATTTTTGTTACAAGTAACATTCGATAAAGAACCCTTTAATAAGACGGTTTTTGTTTATAATGAAATAAAAAGGATTTTACAAAGAAACAGTTTGGATCTCGTCAAATGTGTTATTTCTAAGTTTATATATTTACCCTCACTTCAACTTATTTTGTGTGGGGAAAATATAAAACCCCGAATCCTATATTTTCTTTGTTGACCTTCCTTTAAATTTATGTAAAAACATAAATTAAAACAATCGACAATAGTTACGCGCGGGGACAATAGCGCGGGGAAATTCTTTTTAGCACATGCTAACAGCATGTCCTTTCGTTAACGCAGCTATGTTTAGATTAGTCAAGGTTGTTAAAAAAGAATTTTACTTAGGTAATTGTAATAGATACATCGTATTTAATATTATCCTTGGGACTTCAGGGTCGTACAAAGTTTTAAACGGTATATAAACGCGGCTCTTACCATTCAGTTTTATACGTATTTTTCTAATCACAGATTGAGCTTCACAACATGGAAAATGGTAAGTGCTTGCATTTCATATTTTGTAATTAAGATTTTCCCCTTTAGTCTCAAACAAAATATAAAGTTCTCAAGTTAGTAATAAAATGTAGTGTGTCCTTTTTAGATCGAGCCTCCAAGTTCTCAGCCTTCATAGATGAAGACGAGGAAGAACGTAAAAAGATAAAGTTTGATCTTAACCTCTCAGATGAAATTGAAAACCCTAAAAGCATAATCCCACCATATTCAATCTACTTAGGCAAAGGACTCGGCATCGAGATAAAGGAATTTAGGAAAAGCTTATTACAAGGGGGATATCAAAAATAGATTCAACATAGCAGTTGACCAAATTCAAACTTTTATTTTAGGATTCAAAAACTGGCGGAATATGTTAAGCAGCATTAATAATTTAGAGGAGGAGAAAGGATTGACTAAAAATGATAACTTTTTCTGAAATAAATACTGGGTTTCGGCGTTTTAACCGTACTTTAAGAGCTGAAATAAATTATAGAAGTATAGATTCTCTGTATAATGACATTAAATTACCTATATTTCGAATTTTGAATACCTCACCAGTTTTACGCTTACGTTTGGTGATATGTGTTTATATTGTCTTCGCAAAAGTTTTGCAAGACCACTTAGAAACAGAAGAGCTGAGATTATTTTTCAGGAATACTATGCAGGCCCGCGATCGGTAGAGCATTTTTTGTGGAAAGCAAAAGAAATTAGTTTCGATTTAATTAAAGAATTAAAGCAAGCGAGCAAAATAGAAATTAACGATGAAAGTTTTATCATTTTCATCATCGTCGTGCTTTCGAAGTATATTCGCTTAGGTGGTGTTTTCCATTTATATGCTGCTTTCTATCATATTCTGCCTTTTTTCCCCAAGTAGCAGCAAACCTGAGGAAGCTAAGTTTCATTTCTACATTTTGGGAATTGTCGCGTTAAACTTCCTAAAACACTGTCGTATTAGAATAATGGAAGCTACTACACATTAATTTAACTGAGATTCAAAGTCCTCACGTCGCGAATACTTACTAACTAATAACATCTAACTTACTGTTTCATTTGCTTTCTCATCAGCTAAAACAGTTCAAAATTTAATTTTTAGTTTTTCATTAGGAATGGCTGAGGTGCTGCTTCAGTTGATTTTACATCAGCTGAACGCAGTTCAAAATTTTAATATCTATATTATTCGGCAAATGTGAGAACGGGGAGTAAGACTTAAACAATCTATGATTGTTTGGGTGATACCTCGTGAAACAAAGCGAGTGGGGATATCTGGTTGAGGCCTCCCGGGTTCCCACATGGAAAACCAGATCTCTAGTAATGCCATCCCTGTTAGCGCTTTCACTCTGCTTTACAGATCGTTGATATTTTTCTTCTCCTTGGGAGTCGATGCGAACAACTTTCGACTGAAATGTAACTTTTCCTGTCATCAACTATCGATAGCGGCTGTCGCTTCGCTTTGCATTCTTAGTATGTATACTCTGATCTTGCGATTCATAAGAGCTCTCTCGTCAAAAATTATGTATAAGTCTGTATCACTTTGCAAAGTGATGCAGAGTTATACATTTATATACTACTCAACTGGTATGATCTTTGCTTTTATATCTTTTTAATGTTTTATTTGGTTTTATAGTTTGATAATTGTCTTACAGTGGTTTTGATTCGATTTGATTTTGTAATGGTTTGCTTGGATTGAATTTTGAAATACTTTGCCTATTAAATTAACATTTTGTTTATTATTTTCTAATTTTAATGTCACTGCTTGATTTATATTAATTCTTTTGTTCAAACAGCCTCACTTTCTTGGGATTTTCGTGTCACTAGGGATCAATATTTGGACGAAAGTCAGATTTCTCATAGAAAAAAAAAATACCTGGTTTGAATCATTGTCCGAGGATGACCCTTGATAAAGTCTACAGGCTGTGTTTATCATTTCCTTCATTTTTTATTTTATTTTATTTATTTATTTTTAATTTAAACTTAAATTGTATTTCTGATTTAGTTCTTGTATTCCAATTCTGCATTTATGAAGAATTTTAATATTTTCTGCATCGTTTATGAAGCAGCGCATATACTTTTATATATTTAGGTAGGGAAAGTTGGTTGAGAAAATACAGAAAAGATAATAGCATTTAATTATTTAAATAATCTTTTAGCCAGAAGTGAATGATCTTTCCTCCAGAGTACGACTAATCGTTTAATATATGTAGTGACGAACGCCTGATAACGAGCGCCATCTGCTGGCCAACAGGCGTTGAGGCTTGTGAGACGGAGTGCAGACGAGACGAGATGAGTCTGAACGAAAGTCAAGACGCGTGAGACGAGACGGGTCTCTGGACGAAAGACGAGATGGCACATGTGAATTAATCCTGCGACGTATTCGACGAAATCTATTTAATGTTCATTTCTTTTATGTTAATGTAATTGTTCGTCCTAAATGTAATTAAATGTGCGTGATTCTAAATAGTAGTGATTCCTGAGTCCTACATATATTACTGGTATAGTACAAAATAAAACAATCGTTGCAAAAAGGAGAAAAAAGAGTGGCATTTCATACCGAAACGAAATGTAAAGTTCAGATGTGTTTAATACTCGCAGAGTTTCTCGGCCGCTTATAGCATGAGTATGGTAATAACTGCTGAAAAAACTTAATTTTGAGAAATCTACAGCAAAAAATAATGAAAGAAAAACTGGCAATTTTATTGCATCGTTTTAAGCATTGCTAATTTAATTCTTTAATCTCTAGATTAATAAAAAGCATAAATTTCATGAACTTTCCTTTAAATCACTTTAAAACTATCATGATTAAGTTAATTTAAAGATAAAATGTATTTTCAGAAAAAAGTTTTAAAATTATTTCAGAGAAATTGTTAAAAATTCTATAAAATAATTTTTAAAAAGTTTTTTTCTCGTCGCATATGATTTTATAAATACCAGCCACCTTTAGCGACCAGCGTATTCTTCTAGATTGACTTTTTACCCGACTGTTAAACGAATAATATGGAATGCAAATTTTTAAAACAATTTCAACCTGTTAATTGATAAGCCTTAAAAAGATTAATTAATTAACCTATTACAAATTATAATGAGCGTAAATAAAGTATTAGATATTATAAAATAAGCGCAGATGTGAAATTGCGGATTCTTAATTAATGGTTGGCAAAAATGTACGATTGAATATTTTGATAGAGGAATTTGAATTTTTTCATAAAACTAGCCCTTTTACAGGTTGTTTATCAAGTAAAAGTTTTAAAAAGATGAAGAAAAAATTTAACTGATAACATTAAAAAGAGAATTTTTGATTTTTAAGATAATGTGAAAAACATCTTTTTGAGATAACAGTTTCAGAATATATGAACGTCAATCTCCGTTGGCAAGTCATATTGATTACCCATCTGGCGATAGTTAAATCTATTTCTACTCTTGACTGAATTTTCTGTTTGATTCCTATTTTTGCCATACTTTTCGTTTACATGTTTCCTTTGATTGAATATAGTTTTTGGTGACACGGCAAGCCCTCTCCTTAGACTTTTTAATAATATTTTGCAGCTATATTAGTTAACCAAGGGAAGCATTGAATAAAATGCAGTTTTAAAAATGTTCCATGAAAAGGTTGGAATTCGTACGAAGGTTTGTATATATTTTACTGTTTACAATAAATAAAAAGAGTGATTTTTGAGTGATGTTCTTAAGTCGTTTTTAATATATAGATAGATAATAAGTCGTTTTTCATATATAGATAGATAATAAACTATCAAATAAATAAAACTGTCAAAAAAGGAAAATTACCTTCGAATTTCTTAGATTATCTCGTAATTAAATCAACACAAAAATTAAATCAAATTGACAATTTTTAAAATGACATTTTAACTTTAAAATCCTGTTAATGAATGATGATTGCGAATTGAAATCGGTTAAAAAGTTTAGAGCTGAGTAATGAGTTGTTAGACAAAGTGAAACTCACAACAATTAGGTTTAGCAAATGGAAATGAAATTTCTAATGAGAATGTGCCCTTTAATGGATGCAATTAGCACTACTATTTTAAATACTACAAGCAGTTTTTCAGTTTCTTGTTAATAATGATTTATTAAAGATTTCTCACTCTTCTAGGTTAATCGAGCCTACGGTAATGCAAATTTAATTAAAAGTTTCGTAAAACTTTGGAGAGTTTTTTTTTAAACCTCACAAGAATTCAAATAAGATGTGCTTCTACTTTATATGAAAGAATATACAAACAAAACTTTTTGAATCGAGGAAAGTTAATTCGAGATTTTTTGAAAGAGGCATGAAACGCCACCTTTCTAGTTAATTGAACGAATCGAAGTGAAAAGAAAAACATAAAACGTAATATACTTTTAATTGAAATGTAATGACTATGCCAAATGAAGAAGAATTGTGTTACCTATGACAGTTGTTCGCTTTCAACTGAGTTTCTAAACAATGCTGAGTCTTTATCAATTTCATTTCATTTCATTGAGTCTTTCGCCAGTTATTTTGAGGAAAATTTGGTTATAGAAATCAATACTTTTTCTTTGAAAATAAAAAAAATGTTTTTTTAAAATAAAAAATTATCGTATTCACGATGAAATAAATTAATATTGTGTTTTTCTTTCTGATTTCTCTTTTTCATCTAAATGTATTGTTATTTATACACTTATGATTGGTATAAGCCGTTATTGTGTCTGGATTTTATTATAAGGCGTGGAATTAATATATTAACCTATACTATTAATATATTTAATCATTAAGGATGGAATGTACTAAACTTATTCCTGTATTTAGTGTTCCTTAGTACTGTAAACTTGTCCCTAGTGCAGAGATGGGCATACTACTGCTCTCGGGCCAAATCCGGCCCGCCAGAAGGTTTTATCCGGCCTGCGGATATAATTTTAATTGGTATGTGGCTGTTTTAAGCCATTGAAAAAAAAATTTGACCAAAAAATATGTGTAAGAAAAACGACACAGCAAAAAACAGTGCACAAACATTAATGATTTATTTTTAGCAAATTAAGTAACATATTAAATCTTTTATTTTTACTTATCCTAAATTCCCAAATAAATTGCATCAAGTAGTCAAAATGCTGATCCTGATGTATTCCTTGTTTTTACGCAGAAACCTTTTTCTTAAGGACCAAAAACCCTCGATATTCTGCGTATGAATAATTACATCGTTTGGGCTTATAAAATATTTGGAATGGTTAATTTGTCGGTGACCAAAATCTTCGTTATTAGAGAGAGCGCTTCTAGAAGCACGCCACTCATCCTTTATTATTGTAGTCCCAGGAAAAACATATTCATCTAAATTCTCAGCATTGTTTTAGTATTTCTATTGGTTACAGGCACGATTTTTTACTTGCCCGTTCGATACCTCCAAATATTATTGCCCTGTAGTTACCCGACCTCTATTATTCTTTCTTTAAAAAAAGACTTTTATCTAACTGGATGATTTTCGGCCACCCTGCCTGTCATTATTATTTATTATGTAACGTACTATTTTCTCACTATATTCTCCGTCTGTTTTTCTACTGATATCTGTCTCTTATGTCATATCTGAAAATATGCCACGTTTAATATATTTGCATATAATAATGACAACTTATTTTAGGCTATATTTAATAAAGAAACCCGATAATTTTTTAATAAAGGAACCCGATCTAATCGATCGGGAAGCGTTGCAAGGTTTCTTACAGTTCCAAGTATAAACCCGTCAGCATTTTTTGTTTGTTTCACGAGAACCAAATGTGGATTACCAACGCACCGCTTGCATTTAATTTCATTTGCTATTAAACTAGCTCGGGCAGGGAAAATAATCTGACTATTTGCATTAAAAAAATCATTTATATTATTTTCATTGATTTTTAATTTATATAAATCTTCTTCTGCGTATCTTTCGTTTTCTTTTATAATTTGAACTTGTGAAGCTTTACCATTTTTGGGGGTATTTTTTTTCCAATGCGGGTTTAAAACTGCCACATACTTTTTAATTCGCCGGTTCGATGGAAAGTAAAAGAAATATTTATTTTATATTTTATATCCATCTTCTTTTCTACTTTGTTAAATATTATTATTTTTTTTTCAAAGGACTGATGATCTTTTTACTTTCTCTATTTTTGTTCTACAAGACATAAATCGACAAAAATATCAAGCACAGTCAGCTTTCAATCGGTAAAGTGTTAAAAGCGGAAGTTCTTTGTTAGTTATTGCTATAGACTGGCGCCAACAAGCGTTTATCTCTTTCTCGGAAACAGACATATGTGAATCCATTATAGATGAATTAGACCACGACCTTCGTAAAACAAGGCCTCACAACTTATTTGTGACGTCACACGGGTAGGATGATAGGCTGCCATAAGCAGAATCCCGCTTTCTTCCTTAATGTTTAGGTATATTTTAAATTCATTTAAAAATAACTTATTATTAATATTAAGACATTTACCTTACATAAAATTCAAAATTATTTATTTTTTCCCTGTGTGAATAAAAGAAACGGCATGGTAGAAAATCTTAAGGTCCTCTATAGCTTATTGGCCATTTAATAACATTCAAACTTCATTTAATAACATTTAAATCACAATGTAAATTTATTAGATATATACATTGGGGTATTATTGTTAGTTTTTTCTTGTTTTAATGGAGATTTTTTTTATTTTATTAAAATTCGTTTTGTTTTTACCCTGAAAATATTTTTAAAGCTTAAAATTAAATTAATCTAATACTTTTTAAAGCTTTTGATGATTTTTTTTATTGTAGTGACAGGTAATACATGTATTTTATAAGTTAGCATAAAATTATTTACTTCTCAAATTACTTATGAACTTTCAAATAAAATATTGATGTATTTGATATAAAATTTAAATTTTACACTAACCAATTCTGTTGATAAAAAAGAATTACTTTCACAGCTTGTTTTTTAACATTAAGAATTGTTTTTATTTCATATATTAGTAATTCATACAATTTAATAAACTAGCTTTTATTATATCTGATTTTACATTTCAATGCATTTATAATTAATTTCAATTCAATCTGTAGAAACAATAAAAGAAAACACAAATAAAAAAATTCACACACTATTTGAATCATAACATTTTATTAATAGAGACAATAATAAAATACATTTTGTTTTCCAACTTTATTATAAATATCACACAGACAGATGAAAATAATTATAATATTAAATAAAGTTAAAGTACAAACTTACAAATTACTTCTAATTTGGAAGAAATTAATAAAGAATGTCTTACCTTAGGAGCTTGAGAAGTGCCTAGACAAATAAAAATTATTTTGTTTGCTTTTTGAATTATACTCCATGTATCTGATTTAAAGTTTTTAAATTTTAAAATTAAATCAGAAAAAGTGTTGATTTTTTCTATCTCCTCTCTTTTTGCTATGTCCTGGAGACTGCTATTTAAAGCTGCTTTTAAGTTTTCCCATTTTTTTTTCTGTGTTGCCTTATCCATTGGAGTTTCTCTTCTTGCTTTTGATTCTGAGGAAAAGTATGAGGGTAAATTAGGGAAAATTGAAGGTACAGCATTAGGTACAAGCCTAGAAAAAAAAATGGAATTCTTTAGATAAAAAAAATTAGTAATTTATTAAAACTTAAAATCAAAAACAGAATAGATATTTTCTTAATATATAAACTAAAAGCTAACGTATGTTGAACAGTATTAAATAAACTCATATTGAGTATTAAATAATAATAAAATTTAAAATCAACAGAAACATTCATTCATTCAAAATAAATACCTAGTTCAATATTATGTTGGAAATATCTATATATCTATATCTATATATCTATATCTATATCAAAATATCTATAGATATTTTGTAAAAGTTGCATTTATTTATAATTAAAGATTGTGTATGACTAATGACATTTAAAAATAGTAATAAATATTAATTGTTTTATATATAATCTGAAGATTTATAGATAAATAAAAAGTACATTTTCTAAACCTATATGAGCATGCAATTCATATTGTTTTTACAACTATATCTAACTTTTTTACATAATATTTTAGAATAAAATATAAGTTTAATCTGCTACAATCTATAGTAATGATATATATAATTAAAAATTAAGTTTTATTATTCATTAGATGATTTTAAACATTTTTATAAGAGCATAATAACAATAAATCACTTAAGTACTTTGTAAAATTTCGGTGAAAATTATTAAAAATTTCTAAAAAAATTGCCTTTTACACTCTCGTGGTACTTGAATAAGTTCTCCTGTACTGGTATTAAACGCTTCTCTAACTGTTCAAAACTCATTTTCTTGGAAATGTTTAGCATAGACCTAAATATTAGCAACAAATATTAAGCCTAAATCAGATTTTAAAAAATATGTATGAAGTATAATTAAAAATATACAGAAACAAAACATTTTAAATATTAGGAACAAATAAACAAATGAGACTATGAGAAGTAACAATAAAACAAAGAAGTATTTTATTTAGCTCAAGCAAACATTATCCAAAGTAATTTGAAGCATAAGCAACTAAATGTAGAGCAAACAAAAATGACAGAAATAAATGGAAGTTATACATAATTTTAAATGCTTCGCATTTCAAAAGAATTAACTAAAAATTGTACAAAAAAATCAAACTTACCTTACTATATTTAGTTGGTATGAAATCGTCCCGCTTTATTGCAGAGATCCATGCTCTTCTAGTGTTTTCATTGCTTGGAAACGAAAATACAGAAACATTTGAGCTATTTTTTGTGCACTTACTTTCACAATTGGAAACACAGCACGCACTAGGCATCTTTATTACGATAAATTAAAATTAATATCCAAAAAGATCTGAAAAGTTTCAAACAAAGCCAATAACACATTTCCCGTTCTTCACTACGATAATGACTACCGTTTTCTACAGAATTCATCTAACCTCATGATGTCACGGGCTGAAAGCGTTGGGAGTTGTAAGGCCTTGTATTACGAAGGTCGTGATTAGACCTCACATGTGGCAGACTGAGCATTTTATGCACCAGCTAGCGGCTTTTCTTTTGACGCCAGTTTTAATATTTTTGATTGCGTATGGAAAGATTGAGGTCATATAGCATCATTGTGAATAATGTTGAAAGTATTAAAAGTATAGCGTAGCTGGGCTAGTGCTTGGTTGGGTTATTCGTCAAATATTCCAACCCCAAAATGTCTACTAAAAAATGTAAAGTTGATTCAGAGTGCCATACTTTTAATGATAAATGATTCCTGGAAATAATTTTTCAGTTGTTAAAGATAAACCAGTGTGTCTCATCTGCAATGAAACTGTAGCAGTCTTCAAAGAATATAACATTTCCCGTCATTTTACATCGAAGCATAAGAATTCCAATTATGATGAAATGTCCGAATCAGAAAGAAAAAAAAATGTAGAAAGTCTTTGCAAATGATTATCAGGCCAACAAAATGCTTTCAAAAAGATAAAAACTATCCCAAAAGCTGTACACATGCAAGTTACATTGTAGAATACAATATTTCTAAAAATAATAAAGCTCTGAGTGATGGGGAGTTTGTTAAACAATGCATGCTCCAAATTTGTTATGTTTTATGTCCAGACAAGAAAAATAATTTTGAGACTGTAAATTTATCTCGAAAAACGGTGACTTCTAGAATCGAAGCCATCGATAAAAATTTGACATCACAATTAGAGTCACAGATTGGCCACTTTAAATGTTGCTCTATAGCTATGGATGAAAGCAATGGTATAAATGATACTGCTTAGTGAGTATTGTTTATGAGGTGTTGATGAGAACTTTGAAATGACCGAGGAACTGGCGTACATGCCTTCTTTAAAGGGAACTACAACGGAACGTGATATTTTTCGTGAATTTCAGGAAGGACTTTTAACTATGAAAGTGCTATAACAAATATATGTAATATTACGACCGATGGAGCACCAAATATGACAGGGAAAAAATCTGGATTGCTTGGACTCTTTAATCAAAACTATCCCGGGAACAATGTTGTTTTACTACATTGTGTTATACATCAAGATGCTCTTTGTAAATCTGCATTGAATATGAAACTAGTGCTTGATGCAGTCGTGAAGCTTGTAAACAATATTCGATCTCGTGGGCTTACTCACAGGCAATTTCGAGATTTTCTTCAATCCGTGCAATCTAAATACTCTGATGTGCTGTATTGGTTGGTGGCTTAAGGTGGCTTAATGCAGGACGTGTTTTCGAGCGAGTTTAGCAGCTAAAAAATGAAATTGTATCGTCCTTCCATGAGAAACAGTGTTCTGCAGAGTGCGAAATTTTAGAAGATACAGAATGGCTTTCGGACTTTGCAATTTTCACAGATCTTCTTTGTCATATGAACAACTTGAATGTCAAGATGCAAGGGAAAAATCATTTTATCGACGATATCTGGGCCCATCTCAAAGCTTTTAAACTAAAACTTAATCAGTTTTCTGGGCAACCAGCTAAGAACGACTTTTCTTATTTCTCGAAATAAAGAGAAGCTTAAGAATTATGAAGATTACTTAAAAAAACTGCATTTTGAGTTCGAACATAGATTTCAAGATTTCAGTGCCATTCAAACAGAATTAGATATTTTTACCATGCCTTTTAACGTAAATTGTGAATCAGTGAGATCAGCTTTGCAGCTTGAATTAATTGAGTTGCAATCTAACAATAATCTCAAGCAGTTGTTTCTAAATATGCAAAAGTTAAAGTTTTACAAATCTTTATAGAAAGTAAGTTTTCCAAATTTAATATCTCACACCAAGAAAAGCACTGTTATGTTTGTTTCATCTTATATATGTGAACAAGGGTTTTCATCTATGAAACTTAGAAAGAATAATTTCAGAAGTAGACTGGCAGATGAGCATTTAATCTCGTTCCTTAGAATCAGTACATCTCACTTCGAACCTCAATGTAAGGAACTTTTAAAAATGAAATCGCAATTTTATTCATTTCATTAACATATTTAAATTGTGTTACTTGTATATTATTTTTCTCATTTTCAAAAATTTATCTCTGCCCGACAATTTTTTTTTTAGATTTTTGGCCTGCGACCGAAAAGGTTGCCCATCCCTGCCCTAGTGCTATTTTGGGGAAGACATCGTAAATTTCAAGCATAATTATCTGTCAAAGATGACATTTGAGCCAATACCTTCTCTCGAAACTTCTGTTCCGGGCCAGCAAGGGGATGTTTGAACCTTTTTATCAGAATCATCCTGCATAAGACCGACGTACAAGACAGAGTTGCGGTTAAACCGAAACTTGAACATGAAAACTCTATATATAATGAGGAGGAATAATGGTATGAATTCATATCATGTATACAGGATGTCCACTTCTTAACTTCCAAACGACAACATCTATAGTTATGAAGTTGGTGTTTTGATATAATAAAACGTCCATGCGCTACATCATGAGATCCCTTTTAGTATTACCTTAGCAGAAACCTGTAGAGTTAGTGTTCCATCTAGGAAATGTGACAAAATAGAGAATAATGTCATTTAAAAGTTATAGGCCGTTTTCAAATTAGTATAAAATAAGTATAATTAATTCTAAGAAAAAAAATATTAAAATGCCCGTTTCAACTGTTAATAATCTTCGAAAATATAGAAAACGCGTTAAAATAAGAAGAAAAAAAAATAGTTATCAGAAGACATTTAATTTCATCACTCAAGCTGCTCTGTGTTGTGTTTTATCCAGTGATATCACTAACCACTATGTAATCTGGCCGGCACGAATTTAATATTCTTTCAGAGCTTGAAAGAACTACTACTTATTTTCTCCAGTTATTTTTTCTTGTTTTGTTCTGTTTTGTGTGAAAACAATATTCTTTTTCGTGTTAAAAGTTGTAGCATTTTTTGAAGCTCTGATTATTTATGTGGAGGAATCTTTCCAATCCCCTACAAGCAGCGACTTGAATTTTAATTTTACTCAGCTTCGTCAGAGGGAATGAATACCATCAATTTTGAAAGACAGGTAAGTTTGTTTCTGAATCATTTTTGGTTTTCGGTTTTGATCGTGCTCCTGTTCTCTAATGTTCAAAATGGGAGCTAAAGTTGATTCTTTTGCTGAGTTGGGCAGTGTTGCATTTAGAGCTTCTCCTTTTTGGAAAAGGAATCCTGAATTGTGGTTTTTACAGGTAGAATTTAAATTTATCACAGTGGGAATTGTTTCGGTAAGAACTAAATTTCATTGTGGAATTTCTATTTTGGATTACGATGTTCCGGCTTACGTTAGTAAAATATTTCATTCTCTTCTTCTTCACACTCCTTACATGTTATTAAAATATAAAATAACTAAGCAATATGTGTCTTTAGAAAGTATTAAACTTAAAGCTATTTTACATTGTCAACCAGGAGATAAAATTCCATCCCAACTTTTAATACTAATGTAAGAATGAAATAATGTCGTATTAATAATTTTAATTTATCTTTTTCAATGCAACAAATCTTATCAGTTTGCGATGATGATTAGGAAACAATAGCATTAACTGGTAATAAAATTAATGAAACAGCTAATAAAACAGTGGTTAGTGCGTTTTCAACGAATCCTTTTTTTAAAGACACTAGAAGCAAAATTTGTGCAAGCAAAGCAAGTTCACTGAATGTTCATGCTTATTTCACAATCATAACAGAAATAGAACATTAAAATCTAGTTCCCGATCATGTTCTGTTGCAGATGCTTATACTAAAGAAATTTTGGTATCATACACATCATAGCGATAAAGCAAAAAAGTATGTGAAAGCGTATTTTTATAAGGAAAATTTTAAAAAATCATCAAATGTAGCGGCTGCTGCTGATGGTATTAATTATACCATTTATTTGTTTAAGACCGTAGATCTAAATCTACATTTTAATAGAAAGTGGCACGTCTTGTTCTGTTTTTCCAATTTCAATATGAAATTTAGCTAAACGTGTACCAAATACGAACTTCGTTTTGTATGAATCATATTCGAAATACAGCACTCGACTTTTAACATTGGAATTTTGCTTACGACTGCTATTTTTTTTAAATCGTGTGATTTCGAATGTCTCTCGACCTATACTGGGTGAATAGGTTTCTCAAAGATTTGAATTATTTATCGATATCAAAAATCGTAAACTAATTGACAAATTGACTTCTTTTAAAGTGAATAGTAAAATTTGCAGTGGTACTTCAATTGCTTATCAATTGCTTTTTGAATTTTTAAAAAAATATAATTGAACCTGCTCTCAATCTTATACCAGTATATTTTAATACGAAACATTGTATAATCATTAAAGAATATTAGTGCTCTAGTTAAAGTATACTAGTTTTCAATAAGATCAGTCAACTTCCACTTGAGAAATGAAAATAACTCTGTTGAATTCCAGTCTTTGCTAGAACAAAACATTATCACCCTTCTAAAAACCTATGGACTAGTACTATATATCCTGTACAGAAATAAGTAATATATAAAAAAAATTAAGTCAATTCCTACTTAGATCAATATTTTTTTTATTTTAGTTACTTTTTATTAAATAATTACAATTAATATAAAAATGTATATACATATGACAGATTTGCAATATTAAGTGGTAAAATATAGCTTGGCAACACTCTTGGAGACCGTTTGGCGATATGGCGACGGATTTGGAAACTTTGGCGACCAAATAGGAATTATTGGACAAATTTAATTAACTAATCAATATTTGCAAACAACTGCATTAACATCAAGTTTCCTCCACTACAAATAAAAAAAAATGTATTTGAACTTGAGTGGATGAATAAAAAGTATTTTATTAACGATTGAAAATTTGAACAAGATATATATAGAGAGAGTGTGAGCTAATAGTAGTAATTGAAAAAGACTACATTTGGCTCATCTGTGACGATTTTCGCTTTTTCAATGTAGTAACAGTTTTCTCTATTTGGTTAAAGCATGTAATCAAGCAAAAATTGGTGTTAAGGCAATAATTTTTTTTTTCCATTTTGAACTGTCTTTTTAAGTTATGGAGATAAATATTTATATCCTTACAAATTCCTTTATATTCCTCACTTTTGCAACTGCATCAAAATTACTCTACTTATCGTGTTCACAAGATAATGCAGAAGACACTGCTCAGAAGTGCTCTTTAGCTTTTCATAATAAGCATGTTCATTTTTTATCCAGATAGTTTCGTACGATAATTATCAATAATTTTGAAACAATTTAATTTGATAAAAGGATTTCAACTAAATAGCGTTTTTGCACCTTATGTAAAACGGGCTGCTAATAATGCTGTTTGGTACTGTAGCTTTTTTATGGCTTTTATTGATAGACTTTATCCTAGAATCACAACCAAAATACATTGATTGTTATTATTATTCACATTCTGATTGCCACCCGAAGCTGATATAATTCTCAGATAATGCATTCTCTTGGGAAGTATAAATCAGCCACGCTTCACGTAAAACCTTTTGCTTCTTACCCGCAACTCTACGACGGCTCATATTGGTGATGTTAATACATTATAACCAGAAAAGCGCTCCTACCGAGCAAAATACGTCGATTTGTCTTGTATCACGTTTCCCTCTTTTTGTATTAATGACTCTTTCTGTTATTCCATCACTATCTGCTGAACTATTTTGCCGAATTTGTGCTTGTTATCATCTATAGAATACTGCAATTCATCACCCTCTATACCGGACACTATATTATTCATTAATCGCTATTTAGAATAAGTTTCTGTTTTAGATTTCAATATTAAGGTACGGTGCCTAGAAGAAATATCGATGTCTCTGATTATCAGTAACCCGAAGAATATTATGCATTAATAAACCTCAAAATGCCATCGGCTTTATTTTACATTCATATACATTTTTTAATGCACAAATTTCAGCTTTTCTTAAGAATATAGATTAAATTTTAAAATGAGGACTTTTTTCATCAAAAATGGAATTCCTCTTTTCACAAAGAAAGTTTAACGATCAAATTGGTGAAAGGAATGATCGTTTCGTGATTGAAAGGATTTAAAATTATTTTAAAACTAGGATATTCAAAAAAATTCATCTCGGAAAGGCTGGGAAATCAAATGCAGATTCCTTCTCATCTGAGTTACTATTTTCAAATTCCATTCGATCCTTAGACAAAGACCTATAAACTGGTCTTCCCGTAATATTTTCCGTATACTCTCCAATTAATCCCTCTCGGCATAAAATTGTTTCTTGGATAAGATCACGAATATCTTGAATCCATTTCAAGTTGCACATCTAATGAATTTTACATAACTGATCTTCTGACATGAATCTATCGTTTTTATCGAATCTATTTTAAGAATACGTGTTTCGAACTTCATTTTGCAGGACGATTCACACCAAAATGTGACATGGAACTACAATTGTTGTCACAAATCAATACGACGAATTGTATTGATTTAAGTTACTGTGTTTATGAATTATCGCATTTACATGTATGAGAAAGTACGGAACGACAGAGGATCAATCGTTTGACATTTCAAAATTTGATACGAATCTACACTTTAAGTTCTAACTTGTATGCCAAGTTTTATTTATATAGCTTTTGCGTCTTGCCCTTTGGACAGATTCTGCTCAAGATTCGATAGAAATCTAAAATTTGATGAAAAGACTGTATATGAAATTTTATTTGTTTACCTGAAAGCATTTTTGAGTTATCTTTGTTATCGACGGACAAGCAGACAGACTGACTACCTTAATGCAAAAAACATTTTTTTCAGTCTGAAGGAAGACCAAAACGAGGAGGTTCATCAAAAACTAGAGTTTGAATTTTTGACGATTACAATATCTTCTCTATAATTCATATGCTATAAACTAAAAATGAAATATTACATATTGAATCAAACATAGGTAATGTTTATATCGCTAGCCAACAATTCAGTATTTATTGCAATATCAAATATCAAAGTAAAATCAGATTAATATCAAAGTATAAGTATTAGTCTGTAACTCTTTATTTATTTCAAGGAAGGGAAAGACATTTTATCGTATATGTCTCTTCAAAATGTTGGTTTCTCGTATAAATCGACGATATAAGTGTTGATTCATTTTGAAATATAAAGATAACTCTTTTTGTTTGAAAAATTTAATAATGATAATGCGATCTTAGGTTATATTCTCTCCGTCATTATTTAAAGGGGGGGGAGGGGATTTATGTTTTATGCTCTAATTAATGTTTGGAAAATATGTCGAGGGGAGGGGAACTTCAAAATGTCGTTTAATTTTTTAATATTTTTAATTTAAAAAATTCGCTTTGAGGGTGCACATTATAATATTGTAAAATACATATTTGCATAAAATATTAGTAGCAATAGTGTGTCCTGTAGACTAGATGCACACAAAACATACAAAAGCATACATATATTTACTAAACTATATATAATGGATGTGATGTTAGGAATACTCTTTGCGATTTTTAGCATATTCAAATGGCTTCTGGCATACTTCCAACAACACAAGGTTTGATTTTATATTCGGTCGCAGCATGATTTTATGTAAAAGAAATTTATTGTCTAGAAACATTTCAGATTTATTCTCTTGGTTTGTTGGAATTTGTTTTTTTGGTGAAATGTTATTTTTTATCACACTTGCAACTTACTTTGCGATTCAGAAACTGAGACTGGCACTAAAATTGCAACACTACAGGTTGCAGACAGTTAAAAAAAAACTCTTGAGAAAAAAATTTACATAAACACTCTTCAGAAAAGACAGGCTCTTAAAATATATCTTGTAATTTCTTTATTTACTTCGATAAAATCTGAACATTAGACGTAACGATTTACGGCAATCGTAACGTTTTGTCAGAATGACACTCTTTGTTTTATTGCTTTGTAAGAGAAAGGATGCAAAGACAACCAATTATCTGGAATACCATTTGTTAAAGGCGAAGTTAACGATCTGCAATCATTAACAACGTCCTCTTAGGAAGTCATTAGCTTTTAAGGTGACACTTTATTCTCTAAATGTAAGGTTAAAAAGTAGGTTAAGATGTTTCTTAAGGTTAAAATTAACTTATTTGGGAATGCAAAACATATCAGTAATAGCAATATAATTCATTTAGCTATTGTTGGATGTCTTTGTTGAAAGAAGAGAGCAACATTGACAAATTTATTGATAAGACAAATGCACGAGTATTGGCAAAATAAACAAAGTGTGGATATAAAATGAAACCGATTTCATTTTATGCCATATGTCTATTAATGAAATTTTTTATTTACATCCGTAAACTAGAAAATTTATTTTAATGAATAATATCCAAGGAAAGAGATTTATTAGAAATTTTTTTTAACAAATTAGAGTAAGGTATGATATGCTTTTTACAGTAGGTGTAAGTTTTTCTTGCTTCGTTCTAACGTCAGTTAAAATTGCTTTTTCCCCTTGCTTCTTTGTTACTTAAATTTAAATATTTGTTTGCATTTTTTGATTTTTACTGAGCATAGGAATTTTTTGTACCGTATAAAAAAATTAGATTTTCAGAAGGACTTATTCTTTTTCATGTCTTCGAGATTATTTTAGCTCTAGCTGAATGCATGTCAAAATCACAAACTCTAATAATCTAATCCACATTTCTGAAATATCTTCAGAGTGGGAATATAAATCAAAATAATCAAAGTAAGATTCTTCCTTTTTTTTATTTGCGGTCATTAGAATTGGATTTTATTTAACCATTTTGAGAAAAAATTATTCTACTCAAATTTATAGCTTTAAAAGTAATAAAAAAATCTTTTAAATTCAAAATCTCAGGGTTAACCGAATTTCGGCAATTATAAGTCTTTAAGTCATTGATTAATTACATGTTCAAAACTAATTTTGATTGATGAATTAAATTTTTTGTTCTAAGTAAAATTTCTAATATTATTAATAAAATCAGCAATATTTTATTTAAGGCAATATATTCCTCATATATACACTAGTGACGAAAGAAAAGTACAATTCTGGATTTTGTAAAATTTTATATGCTAGAAAGATGCAATCATTGGCTTTGCATTCGGATGGTGACTCTCACTCACTATTCAAGACGGTGCATCATTTTGACTTTTTATTTATTTATTTTTCAATTTTGATTATTAAAAGTACCCGCAAAGTGTAAGAAGATGTAGATTAATTTTTCAGGGAAATTCGACTTAAAACAAATATATTTTGGAATAATAAACAAGCACCTGTATTAGGTGAATAATTATACATCGAATTGCTTTCCATAGTGCAAAGGGTTAAATGATGGCATAATAGTAAATATAGATTCAATCATATGCTTCAGTAGCATGCGGATTAAAATTATCTTTTTTAATAATATTACTTACAAAATTTATATTCATAAAATTAGCATTAAAAACTTAAATAAAACCTTTTTATTACATATTTTAAACCTCTATATTTGAACCTGATATTGAAAAATTTCTTCCACAATGTTTAAAACAAGTGCCAACATAATATATATTTCTGCATAATGATTAAGAACCTCAATTATCAATGGTCCTTGAAGCGAGCTGTTTGAATTTGAATACCAGCAATATCTTTCTTATCTTCTTGCTCGTTTTCTAAGTTATCAAACAATTGTTATTTACATTTCTTAAGATTTTTCGCGTGCAGACAAGTGAATCTTTAGAAGTGAATTTTGGGAATTCTGAGGATTATCCTCGCACTGGCAGATCAGTGTGCTCTGTAGCTTAAAACGTACTCGCGCACATTTCAGTGCCTTTGCTAATCAAGGTATTGCTGTGTTGAAAGTGAGAGAATGAGAGAGCGCCCAATCTGGATTACGTAGATAGAATTCTCGAAAATTGAAATAGTTGCCCCATGAAAGTGGAGCAAAATGCCACTTCATCAATCCTGCGTGCTGGATGCATACTTGAGATTAAATGAACTGCTACGTCAGTTTAAAGTAAACGTTGTCAGTAAGTAATGACTGAGCTATATTAATGAAATGGGTTAAGCGAAGTTATTTCTGTCTTTAGGTTTGCCATCATCAGAAATAAGTCGTGTGAATATTTAATGCGCATACCTAATAGCGATTTTTTCCAATCAGAATTATAAACGGCATGTTAAAGATAAATTTTATGCTACAAAAGATGCAATCTCTAATATTACTAGATAAATGAATAAAGGCTGGTATATCATTTGATAAATTACAGGTTGTTACATGACTAGAGATACTTAGGGTTACCAGATTATCGGATATATTTTTTATGGGTAGTAAGTTCTAACCAAGAAAAGGACTTTTAGAATTTTAATTATGTATTAAATTAAAAATGTATTTTTCTCAGCAACTTCGAAACCTATGACTAACGGTATTTTTTATTTAATTTCTT
The DNA here is from genome assembly GCA_026543865.1 of Argiope aurantia. NCBI lineage: Eukaryota > Metazoa > Arthropoda > Arachnida > Araneae > Araneidae > Argiope > Argiope aurantia. The sequence continues at coordinate 12,912 of JAPMOR010107985.1, read as the reverse complement.
TGAAAAATTTGCCATTGGTACAATTTTTTTTATTTTTGCGCAATTCTCTTGTTTTAATAAATTGAAAAAAAATTTCGTATATTTTACAATAATTAATTGAATCGTTTTAGTAACTACATTTGCTAAGTTTGCTTTACAACGATATTAAAAACAATTTTTGTGTGCATGCTATTATTTCTATAAAAAAATGAAAAAATTTTTAAGTAATATAAAGCGAGATCAATACAGAAATATTTTCAAACTATTGTGTTTTTGATACTATAGGTTCGAATATTCTTTATTTTTCTATCATTCAATTTTCTGCAGTAAGTTTGAAATAGGATAAAATCATACTGCATTTTGAAAAAGTATTGTTTACTGGATATTTCTATTTAATAGAATTGATCAGGAAGAAAAAAACCTTCGACATCTCGTATTGATTTGGAGCAACTAATTCCGAATTAATAAACCTGGCTAAAAAAGTAAAATTATATCCGTTTCTACATATATTGTCCATTGAGATAGAATGTATATATTAATAACATGCAAATATTCAATAAAGCATCTTCTAAATCAGAAAATAAAGGACGAAATAAAGATAATCTTTCGTTAATGCAATCCCTAATCTTATTTTTTTCATTCAAAAGCTATTTGGAAATATAAGCATGAAATCGGATATGAAAGTGAGTAACATTCTCTTTGTAATATTGAATTCTTTTAAGCTATTATATGATTTTATTGATTTACGATCACAGGAATTTCGTTGGAGAGGACTACCAATCTCTACTTACAATAATTATCAATGTGTGTATGTGTATTGACACTCTACAAGATAGTCCGTCTGCTCTGGTATTATCATATATAATTTGGAGAGTGGGGATATGCACCTCATAGCGAATATTTTTAAAATTTTAAATAATTAAAAATTAAACGAAATTTTGGTGGTGTTCTCCGATATTTTCAACAATATTATAGTTTGTGAAGGATTTTTGTTTTTAAGGATCTTAAGACTTAAAAAAAAACTTTCGCTGATACCAAATTTTGATCTTATAAGTTTTTCTATTTTTGGTTGAATTCTTTTTTCAGAATATTTTACAGCAATGTATTTAATATAAAATTAAAATAAAATTTAACTTGCACAAAGCTGTTGGAAGTGTATGAAAAAAATGAGCTTTTATCAACTTTTTGCCATCAAGTTAACAAAAGCTGAAATTAAAAGATTAAACTCTTACTACAAGCTATACCTAAAAAAGCGAAATTTTTATTACGTCTGTATGAAATGAAATAAACATGAAAAATGATATTCTCCAGAAATCAAGTAAAAGAAAAGGTTTGCCAACAGCTTTAAAACATCTTTTAAATGCTACACAATTAATTCAATAATTGTATAGCATTTAAAGCAAATATTGTTTGTATATGCAATATATCTAATTTATAGGCTCCTAATAGTTTATTTCTCAAAACTATTTGTTGGAGTAATGTATATACACTAGATATACATCTAATAGAGAAAATTGTCAGAATGAATTAATGAATATTATTTTATGCAATTAGTGTGAATAAATATTCGGATGGATAACAAATTTTATATTTTCAAGCTGGCTCTTTGTACTATGAGTCATATTTAGTGAAATATTCTTGTGACACTAACATTTTAAATAAAAAGAAATATTTGTACTATCGCTGAAAAAACTAAATGGGTTAAGAAAATTTGCAGATAATAATATTATAAAAATCTATGATTTTAAACCACACCATTGGCATTGGAAAGAAAATAAAATAATCAGTACCCAGAGTTTCCCCAAGGTTGATTGGTCGAAAGTAATTAATTTATTGACTGATATTCAAATCTTCATTACTTGATCAGACTTAATCACAGGTGATAGAAGTGTTTTTTATTTTTAATTCGAAAGTTGGACTGTTAAAAATATTTTAATAAATATAAATTCCTAGGAGCAAAAAACTGTATAAAATTTTGTCTTCAACATTTTTTCAGAAGTACATTTAAGCATTGAACAAAATAAATTATTAAGATTTATGCTTTAAATATTTTTAAAAGTAAAACGCAAAACTGAATTTTATGATGAATTAGAGAAATTTTTATGAAACAGTTTTTTTGAGAAGTATCATATATATAAAATATTCTGAAGTGCACATAAAATTTCAATGCTGAACTTATCTATTTTTTGCACTCTTATTTTTTAAGACTTTTGTTTTCTCCTGCAAACTAATATATATATATATATATAATATATTTGCATTACGTAAAGTTTTATCACTTCCTCTACAAATTAAAGTTTACATTTTATGGGAGCTGACAGAAAATAAGGAAAATGTATAATAAAATGAATATAATGATGGCGTAATGCTTCTAAAACAGTATGAATTGTATATTTCTAAACTCATACTATTTTATAGTAAATGGTATGAGTTATATAATTATAAAAATTTGAAACTTAAAAATATTTTGCTGATGATGTTACTACGGCCAAATTACATAAAATATTTAAAATTTTAGCAACCAATAATTCTGGAGGCATTTTTTGGTCACTAAGAGGACTAGTAAAGATGACAAAGACCAGTAGTAACAAGTGTATGACGAAATATACACTTTCAAATGACTGATATATCAAGCCAGTGATAATACGTCATTGAATAGCTCATTTAAAATAACGACAATTGTTGTTGTGCGAAAACCCTAAATGTCCTAAAGAATTAAAAAATCTTTATAAATTTCGACATATTATAAAGAGCTAAATATGCCTTCGATATATAAAGTTCTTTAAAATATGTGGAAATTATAAAGACTTTTTATCAGTAATTTTTTAAGCTTCGAATTTGTACTCGTAAAATTCAAAATATCAACAGTATCTATCGTTATGTTCATGAAAAATCAAATTCTTTGTTTATTTTTACTGCAATTGGTCTATAAAAAAAGAAGTTATGATCCCGCCAAATAAGATATGGAATAAGTAACTAAGAATGGAAGTGTTGATTCCACTGTGATCGGATAATTAGAGCGATTATTGAGAGAAATATTGGGATGAAAATTTAAATTGTTGCAGCTTCTAATCCTCAATTTTGTTTTAATAACAATATGTCAATTATTCAGATGGACCTGGTTACTTAAGGAGATAGGATAGTTTCTGGGGTTATTTGATTTATAAAACCTACTTTTATCATAGTATAAATTTTTACTATCGAGAAGGGTCGCGGTGACCGGTTCTCAGCTTCAGAACCGGAAGAATTCAGGTTCGAGACACGATTCGACCGCAGAACCGTCGTGTAAGAGGGTCTGGTACATGCTAAATCGGTTGGAGTCCAACGTCTTCCTGCTGGTGCCTGGCGTGGTGTGGAAGTTTGGAGACGGGGTGCAGCTCAGGTGCAGTCTTCGTCATCTGACCGCAGTTCAAAATTACGTGGTCCGTCTCAAAAGAGTCCAAGTGTAGCTTTAAAACGGGACGTTAATATAACTAAACTAAACATTACTAATGAGAAGAATTTTCTCAATGCTAAATGATGAGCACCTGATAGCCAAAACCGTCCGAATCCTAATTGGGGATTAAAACTTTTTATAGCATTTATTCAAAGTTGATAATTTCATTCGCGCTTTTATTTTGCAACAATTTTAATGTATGCATACGTAAATGAATTCTTTACGAGCAACCTGCTGATTTAATAAAAACTTTAAAAAAATCGAATCCATCGCTACTGATAAAACTATTTATATTTTTCAGTGACGTTACCATTCAAAATAGGAATGCTTTAATTAAATACATCGCATAATAGTTAGTTCATCATTTATTTCCCATATTGTTCACATCGCTTTCAGTTACGTCGTCTCCAGTGAATTATGAATAACCGCCGTCTGCAAGTACCGCATTCTCTCGCTTTGCAACTCGGATTGTTAGTCGGAGAATAATGATAAGCGCCTGAATCAAAATATCTTAACTAATGCGTCCGCTTTTCCGAAAATCGTCTGTCTTAAGAGAGCATAAATAATCCTGATTTTATGAAGATGCAAGAATTGAATTTATCAGTAAGTATATCATTAAAGCTTTTGCATAGAATTAGGCAGAATAATTTTTATTCCACAATATCAATCTACCTTTTTTTACTTCTTATGTTTTTATAATGCCTGATTGTATTGAAATTGAAAGACAGTACAACCATACCAACAATATCATTATCTGCAACTGCTAAGTAATTGGATATTGTTTTTTATTAAATATCAAAATTTGACTATTTTAAAATAAATTATTTTTAGGGGAGGAATTTTGTAATGTCAGCTTTATTGAAAGAATAAACGTAACAAATAAAATATGATACTTTGAAATAAAAAAAACTGAAAAATTACAATTAAATAAAATTAAGAAATACAAAAACTGGAAAAGTAATTATAAAGATATTTTGATGACTGCAGTAATCGTTATTTCCATAGAATATGGAAATAAGATTACTGAAGGAGCGTTCCATTGTAATCATTTACTGCAGGAACGTTCCATAGTAATCGTTCTATAACAATTACTATTACTATGGAATTGAAACTTTAAAAAAATGTGCATTTTAAAATTTCAGTATGAAAATGAGAAAAGTCGGTATCTTAATATGCAACTAATGTACATATCTTGACATTTTTTTTCGCAACATCTTATTTAAATGCATTTTACATCCAAATGCTTTCTTTTCATTTCATTTCAATGATCAACCAGAAGCCTTTCCACAATTTTTAAAACCAATACTTCCTTTTACTTTATAAAATGCATTCAAATATTCTCTAATCAACTCATTCAGATCCGAGATCTTAAAAGATTTTTGGAAATATATAAAAAAAAATGAGCGTAAATGGACATGAAATATAAAACAGTTTAGCGAATAAAAGGAACAATTTTTTTTAAATAATAAAAGAAAAAAAATACTATATTGGAAAAGAAATCGATATCTAACGCTGTCGAAATAAAATGAAGAAAATGCATCCGTTAAGCAAAGACTTTTATAAATCGATTTCTTATCTCTATAATGCTATGTTCAAAAAGTTCCTGAATTTTTAAAATATTTTCTACGTGTAAATACATAGCACTATTTTGTGCAGAACAAGTAACATTAATATATTTCTAAGAATAGTTTATAGACAGTTTAAATATGTACAGTGCATGATCATATTTCATGATTGGAAGCATTCGAAACTACTTATTGGGGATACTCTATTAGAATAACCAGATGCCGAAGTATTTAAAATATATTCTTGTGTTTTTAATATTAGCTGATTTCTCTAATCTCGCCTCATATAATATTTATGTGGATGGTGAATTGGATCAAGAGGCAACGATTCTCAAATTCCGAAGAAGTGCATTGATAAAATATTGTTGTAGGAGGTAAGAAAAAGGGTTGAAATCCGCTTTTACTTTTTGGACTAAACCAATTAAAGAATCTTCAAGTACCTAATCAAATAGTTGGTTATTTGGTTACGGAAAAGTGGATACAACTAATGCCTGCTGTCTTGATGTGTTCTACGAAACAATTCCTCTGTGCAATATGCATAATAAAAATTAAAAAAATTGCGCAATATAGTATAATTATTTCTAGGAACACACCAAAACAGCTGGTTTGGTCTATATTCATTCGTCCGTAATTAGCTAAGGATATTTGATTGGGTACTTGAAGAATTGATTAGACACTTGTTCCGCAAGAAATTAGGATACTTGATTAGTTACTTGAGAAGCTCATTAGGTACTTGAGGAGGCGGTAAAAGAGTAGTAATTCGTATTTATATGTTTACATGAATTATACAAAAAAACCACAATTTCTCTGTTTAATAAGCTCAAAGCAAACACCAAAACTGCAATTTTTTAAAAAATCCTTATTCAGTTTCGTAATAAATAAAGTTCCAAAACTTTTTGAAGGTGAAAAAAATGAAAGTCCTTTTTATACAAATAACGCTTTAAAAGAAACTACCTTATCCTAGATACAAGGGAGCAATGGATGTGAATTTTTAAAGTGGGGACTATATAATAAAAGTAGAATCCAGAACTATGAAATTTCACTAATTTACAGGGAATAGGAGATATTTAGAAAAAAAATCTCTATCAAATGGAGTATCATACATTATTCATGGAAGTCAGTCGATTATGTTTAATTTCGAAAAATAAAATATTCTGCCTGGAAATGCTCCAGGAGATTGAAAAATTTCTGCGATTCCGTATGATAAGCATTTCTGCGATTTACTATCGTACATTTGGATAAACGCCTAACAATATGTATTTTTAACAAGCTCTGATTATTTTCTCTAAGGCAGTTCTTGTGAAGAATTTAGTTGTAAAATGAGAGTTGCTCATTTTTTCGTCGAGAATGAAACTAATATAATGCTTACACATTTATGCTTATTTATTACTAAATGATCAATTAAAGGAAAGAAATGTAGATGAAGATCTTTCTTTAAGATTATTCTTTTTTCCGAAGAAATGGTGATTCATGTGTATGTGATATTTAGCGTGACATATAGTTGGTATGAAGATTATATTAATTAATATCAGTAAGTGTTTATTTGCTTGATATATTTTAAAAAAGGGAAACTTGTAGTATCCAAACAGACGCAAACTTTTAAATAGGCATAATAGATAGTTGGACTTAGGGGGGAAAGAGTTTAAGCAAGTAGGTTAAAATATTATTAGCCTAGTTGTCAAGGAAATACATTTTAAAAAAATACACACTCCATTAATTATAAATTAGGAGATCTACAGTATGTGATAATGTTTGAAAGTTAAATAGTTTAAAAATACAGTTTATTAAAGATGTATATATTAGTGGAAAAAGTAACTTCATTTAAATAATTGTTAGTTTTTGTCTAAGAGATCATGTAAAATAGTAAATTTAAAGCTATATTTGTTAGAAATTAATAATTTATCTATAATCCATCACAATAATTAAATGTTTGCATTTGTAAGTAAGGAAATTATTTTAGTAAATAATTAATAATTTTTCCAGAATTTTATTACAATTGCCGTTTCCCCATGAGATGCTTATTATTTTTCTAAAAAATAGATAAAATTATATGTAAAGAAAATTAGTAATTTAACACTGAATTTATTTTATATTATTAAATCTCGAATTTGTTCAAATTGAAACTTAGTTATTAAAAGACGATTCTTATTATTTTCACTGCCTACCGCTATAAAATGCTTAAATCCGCATATACTCATAAAAATGACATAAATGTCCAAACTATTAGAAGGAAGTTGATGTGAGCTGCGGATGCTTGCTTCTACTGTGGAAAAAATGAAACATTCAATAATATTTTATAATAGGCGATTCTAAACTCTAATAAAACGAGAAAAAAAGTAAAGCCATGGCTCATTTGCCTAAAATTTCCAGTTGCGTCATATTTTGTACCAGTCGCTTTTAACGATCAACTGGTTCGTCAAGAATATTGGTCGTGTTTAATTTAGATAAACTAGTTTTAGTATATTTGTGTGTTCATTATTTTCTCAAAAAAAGAAGAAAATTGCCTAAATCAGTCGAGTTGCATGAGATATAAAATAATAACTATAATAATTTTGTCTAGTTAAACAACTTGAAATCAAATATTGTCTTTTCTGGTAACATATTTCCATTTTCTGATCCCCAATATAAATTTTTCAGATAATTAATAGAATTATTATTTCTTATCTTTTAACGATGGAAGAAAATCATCGATTCAATATTTGATGAAACTATGAAAATGTTTCGAATTTCATTATAATAATGAGACCTATTGTTGAAAATCATGCATAACATATTTTTAAAAAATATTTAAAATTCTAGAAAAATTAACTTTTATTAAGTTGGTATCATTAAATTGATATTTTTCTTGAAATAGCGCAAATATCAATTATTTTTAATATTATTCCAGGAAGTTATTGCGGGAAAACTTAGACAAATCGCTTGATTCTTAATTACAATTTTCAACATTGTTTTTTACAATCAAGACGCACATTTGCACTTTCAAAATTAATACACGCATTTACACACTTCCTACGGTAAGTATAGAGTTTATTCAAGCTATTAAAAAGATATATATGTCTGTAATTATATTTTAAATCCAATTTTAAATTTAATTTTAAATCAGATCTCCTAATTTTTATCCTAATTTAGTGCATATTAACGTCATGGTAAAATTTTATTATATTTCTTCATCCAATTCCCCTTTTTTTTATATTTAATTTACACGCCTCTGGGAAACTGATGATCTCAACGTTTTCTCACACTCCAAGTGAAGGGATAAAAGTTCCTAATGCTTAGAACATCCTTTCAAAGATATATATGATTCTCTGTCCTAAGTCGATACCTGTAAAAGAAATCCTTATAAAAATCTTATAGTAAAAGGATTAAAGGGAAAAATCTTTCTCTTTTACTCTTGTTTCGCGATGTAGACGGACACATCTTTTACCCCTTTGCTTTTGTAAAAATTATGCTTGGTTGAAATAAATTGAAATTAAAATTCCAACAATTTCTTCAATCTATTCGGCCAGGCAACTATTATGTTTACATACACATTTATATTTTTAAAAACGCTCAAAAGTACACAAAACAGAGCCCCTTAGTGAGTTTTTGATCAATGAATGGGTTGTGCAGAACATATATATTACTCACTTTGGTCATAAAACAATTCTCGAAACCTATTATAAATGTTGCGAATTAACTGTAGACAATAATACAATCTCCTTAATTTTTTAAAAACGAAACGGAAATGGAAGATATTTCAAACATGTTAATTTTTTTATATTCCTAAAATTTTAATATGTAGTACATGAAGCGGAATTAATTAGATTAAAAGAAAAGAGACTGGAAACATCTACAATGGTTTGTATGTATCATGGCATTGACTTCATTGACTCAACGTAATTTAAACGAAACCGAAACTGTTGCTTAGAAACGAGTTCAAAAGCAACTCATTTTAACCTAAACCTTTGAAGTGTACCCAAGTTCTTTCCGAGACTCCCATAACATATTTGAAACAGAACATTTCAGAGGGATTATTTGCTTTCAGAAAACTAGACACCGATTGAATAAAATCTATGAATATGTAGGAAGCGAGCTATTTTGAGAATATAATTTCCCTTTGCCTAACATGATGCGAAACTTGGTATTGTTGTTATTCATACTGCATTGCTTTTGGCATAATAGACAAATCCTTTTTTCAATTTTAAATATTATTTAAAATGAGCCGATATTGATATTTTCTTAAATAATTGTTATCTACAGCTCTGAAGTATTTTTTCTGGCCAGAAACTGTGATCTCTATTATAATAAGAGAATGGGTATGTGTATGTTACCGTCGTTCTACGGACTAGAGCGTTTGACTAGAGCAATCAAATTTGAAGAACATATATTTTGGAGAGTGGGGATTTGCACCTTGGAACGAGTTTTTTGAAATTATAATTAAAAAATTAATCTGAATTTTGATGTTTCCTGCAATTTGTACTCAAAATATTGTTGGAAAAATGTTACATCGTTTAGAAATGTAAAATATTTTCTCTATAATAATACCTAAAAGGCGCGCAAGTTTTCTTAAGTTTTGACAATTTTTCAAAATATTTTTTTTACCTGATTTCCAACAATAGATGACGTTGTAGCCTGGAAATTTAAACCGCTTTTATTACTGTTTCTAGAATTTTACCATGCGATTTTCTTCAATTTTCGAGGATTAAGGTGTATGTACACACTTGAAACTTCGAAAATCGTTCAAAATATCGATTTTTTTTTATTGCTTTGTAATGTTCTCTGATCCCTTAGCTTTAAAACGATAGCAAGTTGTTGTCAATATTCAAGATATTTCTTGAGTTATAATTATTTTTCTTGAGGTGCTTTCATTAAAAACTCTAGTTACGATGTTTCTAAAACTCATTTTATGAAGAATGATATTTTCCACTATGTTGCTTCATTCAAACAATCATAACTCAGCAAGAAATTTACCAAATACAGTTATTTATATATCAAAATAATCTGTATGAAACAGCGGATGTTTTGTGCCTCAATCAAAGTTATATATATAGAAATAAATTTTAAATAGCTATTTAAATGTTAAAATTACAGAACAAATCTCGCTTTTTCTAATCATCGTTGATGAAAAAATTGTTAAACAAAAACTATATATTTTTATAATTTGACTGAGGCAGACAACATGAAGACTAATATTAGGCATAATTTCCAACTAGAATTGTGTGTCTGTACAAATTAGAATTTAAGATATCATGTTTCAAAAAATAGGCTAATTAGCTCATTAAATCTTATTTAATTAATTAATAATTAGTGTAATATGGTTTTTTCTCACTGAAATGAATTTAAACATATATTAATAAGCTACTGTGAAAAAACTGGATTTTTAAAGTTAAAATTTTTTTAAAAAATCTTCAAGTGTGTACGTACACCTTAAAGAAACAGAATTGTTTAATATCTGTGTGATTTAAAAGACAAATAAAAAAAGTGAGGCTATAATAGTTCGAAATTTAGAAGATGCATAAACCAGACTTTACTAGCGCTATGGTATTTTGTGCCAATTTTTCCATCACAAAGGCTCATCTACACAATGAGCCGAACATATATATGACACTTAAAATAATGCGGTTTTATAGTATGGAAATTTTATAAAATCATGAACATGAAATTTATATTTACACAATTTAAATGAAAGGAATTATAATCAAATTTTCAAGTGAATCTACTGCTCGCCAAAGGTGACTAGTGTTTAATAAATATGGCATTTGTTTTATTTGACATAGTATTCTTCAATTTCCTCAGGTATGACGAGAGTATTATTCATTGAAAGAAAGAGGAACGAAAAGAGGAACGAGACAAAAACAGTTGTTTTCTCTATCAATCGGAAAAAATATTTTTTCCCCAAAGAACATCATCTTAGAACAAGAGACGATATTTAGAACAAGGAGCTCAAAATTTTTTTTGCATACTGCAAAATAAATGAGGACGAAAACATTTGCTATCGCAATTTTTAACTTTAATATACAAAGCTGATTGTTAAGAGATAATGTTTGAGACTAATATTTTATTTAGTACTATTTACAACGATGTGCTGACTTCTTCAATACATCAAATAAAAATGAATATATGTGTGTTCGCGCTCTACTGTACAATCCTTTTAACCTAGAACTATCAAAATTGGCCAATAGTATACACTTTAAAGAGCAAGCATTTGCAACTCGGAGGCATTTTAAAAATTTCAATTAATTAAAAATTTGTAAATTTAAATAATTTTTTGTTTTCCCACAATAACTTATGAAAACATCATAGAACAAGAACAATTCTTACATAATTTTAAAATTTAAAAACACATTTTAGTTATTAAAAAAGTTACTAGACGAAGATTGACACATCTTTAATCATTTCTTTAGAAAATCATTTTAAGCCTATTTTATAACAATTGTTTCAGTGTGAAACTCAAATTTCTTTCAATGTTGCTATTAATATTTCTTCTAATTTTATTTCCGGAGTTAATGAACGAGATTTGAAAATCGCGTCTTTTCTTCCTTGATGAGTAGAATTTAGAATGAGGCATGCTTTTAAGAAATATTTCGATATGAGTTTTAACTTCAGAACCATCAATAATGAGAAGATTTTAATGTTTGACAATTTTTATAAACATTTACTGTATCCTATGATATAATTGGGTGCAAAATGATAGAAAGAGAATGTTTGTTATACGAGTTTTTTTCAATTGTTTCATGCTCGAGATACATTCCAATGGAAAAGAAATTTATTTTATTCAGTGAAAAAAAAAAGAACTATGTCACAGAATATTCTTATTAAATATCTTTTAATCTTCTGTTTGCAACTTTTTTAAAATACGAATTCACTGCAGGATTTTGTTTACAACAGATTCCAACCATGATTTTTTAATTCTTTATAGTAACTATAATTTAAGATATATTAAAGTGCTATGATGCTCTTTGTAAAATAAACTTAAAGAATTTATTAAAACTAAATTAAAAAAAACTGCACAGAAATGAATTTGACATCATTAAATATGAAGGGGTTTTAGTTTTAAGTTCATGCTAAAACCTTTTTGGGAAGTTAGTAATTTTTGAAAGTCAACTATTTTCATTAGATAAGTCATAACGAGTATCCATAATGATGGTTAATCCTATATTTTCACTCTTGATTATTAAGCTTTCTGATTTATGCTTATTACTGAATTCCTTTTACATTTTCTAATTTAATGAAATGTTTGACATGCCGAGCAACATTTATAATTTAAAAATGTTATTCAATTATCAAAGCGTTGAATTAAATGCAGCTCTAAAAACGCCCGAATAAAGCAATCTGCTGAAACTTTCGTAAGTTTCGATATGTTTACATTTCATTGCTGCCATTCCGTAATAAGTAAGAAGAGAGATTTCTGTGCCAAGTGCGTTAACGTTTTATGTATATAGATGTATCCAACTAGGTTGTAAAGATGCCTTTTCCAAAAAAGTGTGAATTTATTTTATGATCTGAAAATAAAGTCCAAACTCCATAGATTCGAAAAAAGACCTTGTTTTTAATATGTGTAAGATAGAACTATAAATACAGTCGTTTCAATAATCACAAGAAATAGAAATGAAATCGAAAACAGTGGCATTTTAAATCAGAAATGAGCTATTTATTATTATTTATTTTTACCGTTATATTCCCCAAAATAATATTTGTTTTATATTAACTCTCTGTCTACATAGTTTACTTACTTTTGTCATTTCTGCCAGAATTGCGTGAAAAATATATTTGTTTTTAGTGTATTTGGATGAACTAATTTATAAATACAATATCTAAACGCATTTTTGAAGAATGATTATTTCATTGTGATTGTGTCATGGAAGGCTTGATATCTTAAAATTAATTCAATAAAATTTCATTAAATTTGATACGCATGTATCTGAAACTTTTATTGATGTGATAGAAAGACTG
>JAPMOR010107982.1:58654-73075 GCA_026543865.1 Argiope aurantia | reverse complement strand
TATATATATATATATATATAATATGAGGGCCGTGGTAGCCTGAACACTAAAAGCGGTCGGACCAAACGTCCTCCCTCTGGTGTGGCATGGAGAGGCAGGACGTATCAACTTAGGTATCGTCCTCGTCACCTAACGGTGGTTCAAAATTGCGAGGTCCATCCCAAAATATCCCTAGTGATGTTTTTAAGCAGGGCTTTAATATAATTAAACTAAGCTAAACTGCAATCCATTTATACCAATTCTACTGATGTTAAGCAGGCGTTAAATACAGCATATTATTTTTTTTAACTTCAAAAGGAAATATAAAATTCACACCTCACATTCAATAAAATACATCGGGCAGTTATAAAAATATTTAAATTAAAAGATTTTTAAAAGAAAACGATGAACAGGCTTAAAAATGCTTGGGAAATAATGTATTACAAGTTGGGCTGAATGAAAACATTGTTATACAAATTTCCTATCCCGTGGCATTTAAAAAAGAACAGAAACATTTTACTGCAGTTTTTTTTGCAATTTCCTAGAGGAACATTTAAAAAATAGTGTTTTTTTTTAATTCCCTTTAAAAAATCGAAAGTGGTGAAAGATGTTCTTCTATAAAGTGCGTGATATGATAATAAAATAAGAGCACAGACTGATATTTTATGCTTCTAATATTTTTATTCTTCTAAATATGATTTTGCGGAAAGAAAGTAATGACTTTTTTTTTCGTTCTAATTTCAAAGCAGAAAAAAAATATTTCTTTTTAAGTGTATTTTTTACAAGATTGGAGGCTAAGACAAAAAATAAAAATCGTCATTTAAAATTTTTATGTTATTACTGAAAAATTAATGTATAGATATTTCTTAAGAAATCAGAATAATAATATTTTAAACTATGCAAAATTAATTCAGTTACATATTGGGGCATTGTTTGCATTTTTATAAATAATAGTCTAATTTAAAAATGCTATGAATAATTATGTAGATTATCATATATATAAAATCGTGCAATAAAAGCGTTTGTTTTCATCTAAAATATTGATATAATTTCTTTAAATAATTACTTTTTGGAATTTCTTTTATAATCTGTTTTTGTTTGTTTTTACATAAATATTTGAATTACATGCATATAATGATATGTTGAGAATACATGCACATAAAAAGATTCAGATATAATGTTAATGGATATAATGACAACAATAAACATCGGAGCTAGAAAATGCACAAAAACACTAATTAGCGATAATAATTAAAACGAATTGCAAGATTTTGTTTTTAATGTACAGTGTTATTTATTTTTATTGGTTATTTGAATAATAACGAAAAATTCTTGGTAATTTGGTGGATTTCTGGTGAATATCTAGGTTGCCTTTTTAAATATCTTGCATCGCTTCCCTTAACTTGAGAACGATGGCAATTACATTTATAGAAGGGGTTTATAAGTGTAGTAAAATGGTTAAGTACTAAGTGATGCAATCCATACAGTGTCATATAATTGCAGATTATGGACCAAATTCTTATTTAAAAAGCTATATATGTTAAAGGAAAAATGTCATTATAAAATTTCAGAGTATTATTGATTTATTAAATTAAGCTACTTTGAGTACGTTAAATTTAAAAACATAGCGTTGAGAGAAGAAAATGCATTTTTCGGTAGTATTATTTTTGGAATGAAAATTATATTGAATTCTTCAATACTAAATTATATTTCATTAAAGAAAGAAAGAAAAAAAAACCTTGATTTTGGAAGTTATCAGAATAATTTTTTAATTATAATTTTTGCTTGGATCATTATCTGGCTTTAGTATAGATAAGTACATGTTCACTTGATACATGACAAAAACACCATCTTGATCTTCTATGCATCTATATTTCATATATATATATATATATATATATATATATATTAATGTGGACAAAAAAATATGTCTCAAGTTTTTGATAAATTTTCATGCTCATAAAATGCCTGAATTAGAAAAAAAAGTAAGTTTTCTGTCTGTAAACAATTTAACTCAAAGATAAAGCATATTTGATGATGAAACCTGGCATGAGTTGCTCAGATTAAATTCTTATATCTCTAAGCACTTTGATAAAATATCTACTTGAATAAAATCTGTTGAAGTAAATATATTCTATCTCTCTATTCTCTGCTTATATGCAGTTAGAAGCAATAAGTTAGAGATATAACATTTGGATTTGAAGTATTGTTTTTCAATTTGAGTTTATATATGTATAAAGCGCAGGAATATATTCTTCAATGAACAAATATTTTTGTTTTTGTTTAAACTGCTTATTTTATGTCGAAATAAATTATAAACACAATGAGATAGATAGTTAAATTTAATAGGTAATCAGTTCAAAATTATCAATCTCTATCAAATTTCGTATTTTGAATGTACAAATTTCCAAAATTCGAGCTCAATTTGCTTAGCTGCACAAATAATCTGAATAAAAAATGTCATGTTTTGGAAATTCATAAGAACGTCAAATTGAGAACATTTCCATCTGTTGGTGGCAGATTTATTTATTTTCACGTTATTGTTATAAAAATTAAAAAAAGAACGATCATCTAAAGGTCAGAATATAATTTTTAATTTTATCAGTTATTACGTAAAAATTATAGCACATCAGACATTTCATTAATGAAAATAGTAAGATTCGGTTACCAACTTTAAGACTGTATTTATGAAACTCAAGGTTAGAATGAATACCTTTTGGCAAGTTTCAAATATAATGTTATTATTATTATTTGGATATGTCTGTATTTTTTATAATATTTATAATTTAATAATATTTTCTTTTTCTTTATCTTGTATATTGTTCCATTGAGTTTTGCTATTATTTACTATACTGTTGTATTTAGCAGCCAGTTTTATTTTTGATGCCTTAAGTTTGTCTTTTTGAGCATAGAAAAGTGACTGTTGTTTGTATTTTGTTTGCATGGACCTACTGTGCTACATATTTCTTTTTTGTCTATTCATGTGCCGTATTCTTCTTTAATGGGAAAATAAACCGTTGTGTGTGCAAGAACTCACATGTTTTTTAGTTCAAGTTTACTAATAATTGTAAAATTTATTTATAGAAAAACTATATCATAAACTTTTGTACCATCACATAAAATTCTTTTTCACAGTAATACCTCAAATTTTTAAATCCTTTATTTCAAAGTGCTTATATACTAAAGAAAGGAATTAATCTCATGAAATGTTTTGACAGGTTCCAAGGCTAACGTTTCTCTTTAATTAGGAGATAAGTAGGGGATTTTCAGCAATTAAGATCATAGTGATCATCTGAGCAAAATTATAATTAATTAGAAAATGATAGCCCTTTTTCTTTGATCCTTCAATTATGTTTTTTGTTGGTACAGGAAAAAATGGAAGGCTAAGGGGTTTTTTTAGTTATAAAGGAGATGTTCATCTCGAATGCGTAAATGTGAATTTCGTATTACAACTAATAAGATTAACATACCATAATCTCTTTGCTGATTTTTAAAGACAAAAATTATTCGTAGTATTCGAATAAGTATGAAAAAATATTTTGTATTTCCCTTAAAGAATCCTTAAGTAATATTTACAATAAAAAATGTAATATTTTAGTTAACTTTAACGTTGGAGAAGTAAAAATATGGCAAAGGTTTTATTAGAAATTTAGAAAATAGAATGAATTAATTCCTTATAATTATACTTCATCGTTAATAAATCGTAATCATAATGATTAAATATTCCAAAGAAACTTAATTTTGTTGAAAACATTTGGAAATTTTATTTGTGAAATTTGAAAGGTGGTTAAATGAAATGACTGAAATAAATTTCAAATTAAAGAATTCAATATTGATTAAAAATCGATATTAATATTTTGGAAACAATTTAAACAATAATATTGATTATATCTGTAAAGTTATGTTTGCAAGAAATTAAGATATAAGACAAATATTAGTGCGGGTAGTATTGTTTATTCGTTTAAAAATCTATAATCCACTTTTGGTTCTAAAAATGAAAATAATTGTATTTTTTTAAAAATATATTTAATTAATTTTAATTCATAGCTTTTCAGTTCTCCTTAAGAAAACCAACTTAAAAGTAAAAAGCTGTTAAAATTATTATTATTATATATATATATTAGTAATAATTTTTTTCTTCTAAAAGACAAAGGGAAATTTAAAAAGAATTATTAATGTTTCATACAGTTGCAAAGCTTAATTTTGTTTAAAATAACATTTAAATAACTGGCAATGCATCAAAAAATGATACACAATTTAGTGACGAAGAAAAATTTTCATTTAACTTCAGAAGTATTCTAAATTAAACGATGACTCTGTTCAACAAAAAAATGTATTATTTTAAATTTAAATCGTTCTTCTTAGGCTTTATTAATATCAATTGGAATGAAGCACTACAAATTTGAAAAATAAATAATATATACAAAAATATAATTTTTTGTAATTAGATTTGCAAATTACAAAGAAAAATTGCTGAAAAGCTAATTAAAACTGATCAATCCATTTACGAACAAGCGCTGAATATGTTTCCTTCCTTTCAACGAATATTTATTAATTAATATATGCTTCCCCCGCAAAATGTATAATTGAAAACGAAACATTATTACAGGAACAGTTGGAAAACATCTGAAATGCTGAAGGAACATTAAATCCCGATGGTGCATGACTCGAATTATGTTTATATCCTTTAAAATCACATGCGTCGTAAATTCATATAAATGCTTGAACGCACAAATATATCGTGTATATCAGATCTTATCAGTTATATGCAAAAATCAAGGTGTTAAATAAACAGTTTGCTAATTTGGGATATCGTATATGAATTATGAACCTGCGGAATTAAATTAATTAACTGAATTAAAATGAAAGGCACAATAAATGGGATAGGCTAAAATGACGATCAATGTCTCACATGAGATTTCATGAAATTATTCACCTTTCTAATTCTCCAATGAATGCGTTCAATTACGTAATAGGTCGAAAAACCTAACAATCGAATTATCGACAATTCAATTTTTAACGACTTCCCGACATTAAAGGATTAGTTTTGAAATAAGAATTTATCAAAACATTTATTCAAAATAATTTTATTATTCTCAAAATAAATTGAATCTTCAGACAATGAATATATACATGAATATATCTAGATTCTGTTAATTTTTTTATTCCATATGAAATCTGAATTAAATTCTTAGATTTGCAATATTTAAGCGACACTTTCATTAAAAATTAATTTAATCATAATTAATTAAGAAAAATAATTAATTAACTAGTAACATTAATTAATTAGTTAATTGACAAAATATTTTATTAGCAAAGTTGTTTTTTATGAGAATATTATATTGAGCTTCGTTTATTTTGCAAAAAAAATTTGCAAGCAAAAATTTGCAATAAAAGCAAAAATTTCAAGAATTGCATAGTTTTTATTGAAACATTTGCTTTTTTATCATAAACGAAAATACTTGGTATTTTTGTGATTGTCTAACGTTCCCTTTTGTATGAATTTAGATATTATTAGATAAAGTATCTTTCTTTCTTCGAAACATATAAATTTTATTGTTAGTATATTGATTATGAAAATTTACAATTTATAATAAAACATATTTCTAATCCGACAATGCAACCAATTGAAACTCCCAATTGAAGAATGGAATTTCAGCACTGCAAAATAATATTGGGATATGAAATTATTTCCATAGAATGGTTAAAGATACTTTAAGAATAAATTATTTGTAAATATTTATTTATATAGCGAGTAAAAGAATGTTTAATATTCAATATGATCACATACAGAAGCAGTTTGAAATTACTGAATTATATTCATTGGTATATATTTCAGCTTGTGTAAATTTTTCATACGCAGATCAACACAAATAGAAATATAAAATGCAGGTGATTGTAAATCATCATAAATAAGTTCACCATTTTCCATTCGTTCTGCGTATCCATACGTGTCCATATGTGCAAATTCATAATTGGCTAAATATCGTTTGCGACTTTACGGAAAATTCATGTAAAAAACTAACCACTTAATTCTTATTTTATTTCTAGGTTATATATTTTGAGAGCTGAAAATAAAATCTTATTTAAAACAAATCAATGTAAATTTTATTTCTGCTTGTATATGGTGGATTTATTTTATTTTTATTGCATCTAAATATTTTTGGGTTACCATAATGAATATTAAAGTATGTGCATAAGCGCATTTTTTCCTAGAAACAATGAAGAGACTCAAGTAATGGCTTTTATAAAAAAATGCGTTCTTGCAGAAATGGAAATATTGTTATACACATATTTTTATTTTACTCAAAAGTATCAAAATCAATTTTTCAGACATTCCCAGAGAAACATGTAAATAAAGGCTAATTTTTTTTCACAACTGAAACTCAATCGCACATATTCCGGAAAAATTTCTTAGACAGTGAACAAGTGATATGGTAATAGAATAAGCGTTCGAAAGACTTCATTGTATTTCTTAAAACATTTGTTACTCCATTGAATAAAGTATGGAAATAAAAAGACAGCTTTTCAATTTAATTTAAATAAACCGACAAGAATATTTTCTGGCATCTTTAAAAGCAACAAAGCATAGCAACAAGAGATTTACCTTATTGAAATATTCATGAAAAAAATTGCATTTTACAAAATTGGTAAAACTATAGAATTCAATTTATAATATTGTCTCAAATATATTCAAAAGGATTTTGCATAAAGACGTTATATAAAGCAAAAAACGTCTGATTTAGATGTGTAATTATTATATTTATAAGCATACAGATAAATGTTTGAAAAATGTTTTTTTTATTTATTCAAATTAATTCTTTAAATACTTTAGGAGATATATAAAACAAATTTCCAACAGTAACTTCAAATATAATACAATATTTACAGCAAAATGAAAAATAGAAAAGGGAAAATAATTTAATACAATGTACAATAATTAAATAAAAATAATATTTCAAATTGCAATTATTTTGCTACTATGCGTAACATTTAATATTTCTGATAATTCTTTTATATATTATGAAAATGAAACAAACATGATTAAATATTGTTAAAAATACAATTGTTGCAATATTTGGATAATGCATTGCAATAAACAGGATTTGCATTTGCGTATTTGGGGATTAAGGATTTTTAATGAAATTTGTTGTTCTTCAGAAAAAAAATATTTACAACTATAATTTAATTTAAAATTATCAAATATGTCTTTGATATATAACAAATATAGCATACAAGTGAATTTATTCTTACTAATTATTCACAGAAATCTTTCATGCTTATGTATTAAGACATAAATTTGTAAAATTCTTTAAAAATATTTAAAAATTCAAAACCTATGCAATTTTTTGAAAATTTATAGTATTTCAAGCGTCATCATTTTTTTTCAATTTTCCTCTTATTATTCCATAGAAATTTTTTTGGAAAAAAATGTGTATGATATTATAATTCCAAATAAAAACTAATTATTTTAGAAATAATTTTTTACCCAGGCAAAGAATTTTCAGATATTCCTAACTAAAATGGACTTTTAAATCTCTAAGAGAACTTAAAGTATAAAATGCATACCTAATTTTGAACCTTCAGCTGCGTATCCCTCGATTTCCAAGGGTTGGCAATCAGTCCATTTTCTGCTGCATCCTGCGTTTTTCGCAGTTTTAGAACAAAGCATTTTAAACTGCTATTTTAATTGAATATAAGCGTGCATTTTGGTCAGAAAATGAAAATGAATCGTTTAACATGATATTTTAACAAATTATTTTTAGTTAATTATTAATAATTTCTTGTTCACCGTCATATAATATTTAACTAAGTTGTAAGAAAATTTCTTTTGCAAGCTCCAAAAAGTAAATTTAAACAAAAATTTAATGAAAATTATTATACTAAAACCTTTTTACGGACAAAACCATTGAAAGAACATGAAGAGAGTGGACAAGGAAAATGCATTTCAAGGATAAATTAATTAATCTGATTAATTATCTTCCTTTCAAGAATCAGCAAATCACCCATAAATTTTATTAGCACGCTAAACATTGATATAGCAACATGAAATATGAAAAATTTGGTTTTTTCAATTCATTATGAGAATAATTTGCAAACAAATGACATTAAAAAAAGATTCATGAGATATATTACCAAATTTTTTATGGTCATCTTGCAGTGTAAGAATTATTTGTAAACTTAATTTTACATATATTAATTTATACACAGTGAACGCAAAATCATTTCTCTTATTTTATGAAATACAATTAATAAAAATGTAAAATATTCATAGTTTCTTATAGCAATCTGAGAATATTAAAGTAAAATAGCAATGGAAATGCTTAAATACGTAGATGTTTATCTAGATTTTGAAATCTTGTTATATATATTTCCAGAAATATAATTATTTTTACATTTTGTTTTTGTCTTATGTAATCTTTTCTAATTAAATGTTAAGCAGTATTTGGAATTTTAATTCACAAAATGGCTTATTATACAATACAATTAAAGAAATGGGTTGTTACAAATCTCGTATAACCATGAAGTTTTGTATTTCTTTTATTCTGGCAGCAATTTTTCACTTACAGCTAAAACTAAATGAAATGTTTGTTGCTAATTATGGGAATGGGCTAAATCTTTCCACCGGAAATCTTTTACATATTTCTAAGAATTCTTCTTTTATGATATCTTACTTACATTTTAATTATTTTACTCAGAAAGATGATACAGCCAAAAAAAATTGTTAAAAAATCATTTTCCGCCAAGATTTGAAATATATTAATTTTAAACAATAAGTTATTTTCTTATAATTAAAATGAAATGCTTGTGCATTTTTAATTTTCTGCAATTATTTTTGCTGTAGGAATAAATTTTGTATTATTTTTTTATATTTTTTTTATCTCTACTAAATTGCCACATGAAAACATTTTGTATATTTTCGATAAACGAAATCCTTTATTTTTTATAAAATGAAGCGAATGTACGTCTATTCATTAAGATTTCAGATCATAAGACCAGCCTAAAATTATTTTATAAATCGAATAAAATTCACGTCTTTAATTATTACCATTTCCGAGGAACAACAGCAAAAGAAGATCTCCATATTCTTCTAATATATCATGTTGGTATATTTAGGACACCCTTTTAACAAAGGATTAATATCGAAGTCTGCTAAAGAGTTAAAAGCATTATTGCCGTTGTATGATTTGGCTTAAAAGTTTTAAATTAAACTTTTGATTCATTTTTATGTGAAATGTAGAACAGTTGCGATAAGAAATAAAGAAGCATTCTTTAAGTCTGAATTTAAGCTATATTCATATATCCTTATTTTAAAAGCGGGTATAAAATAAAATTTAAAAGCGCACACGTACATATACAGACACAGATACACGACACACACATACACACATATATATGTAAGGATATTTTAATTCTAATTTCCATTTACTTAATTTCCAAGATTTTATCTTAATATAGTCCATAGTAACTTTATTCTAAAAATATTATCTTATTTCGTAATCCAATTCAATTTTCGGTTTAATTAATTCCTATGTAAAACTAATACTCCATCAGTACTACGTATCGAATGAAAGCGATATTTTATTTGCCCTTATCAAATCATGTATTCCATTGTCGCGTGGCCAGAAATCATATGTTATATAAGATTAATAATCATTTGTTACACGCTTTTTTCTTATTCTGCTTGTGTGCATCGATGCGTCTGCTTGTAAATAATCATATTTTTCTGCATGGTGGAAGAGGGAAAATTAAATGAAATTAAAAATGCAACGTATCGTCTGTGACTTCAAATCTGCACTCTGCTTCAACCAAAATAATGTTTCATATTTTTACACGACAGGATTCGAAAAATCTTTACACACACACACACCTGGCCAAGAGCTTTGGCCAAAGTCCGAAATACTTGCAATTAATATTGTATTTTCTACTTTGGCTAGCCATTTCGCGAAGTGGCCGGGAATCCTAGGCCAAAGCCCGATTTGATAATCTATACTTATAAATAAAGTTCAATGTGTGTTTGCGTGTGCGTGTGTGTGTTGGCGCTCTACAGTCCAAACCGTTTGACATACAGTTATCAAATTTGGCATATACACTGCTGTGCAAAACTTAAGCAACCATGCAAATTTTAAGCAGACAGCCTTGAAATTGCAGAAAAGGAGTTCTTGCGATCAGTACAATGAACACGTAATTCAAGAGAAAGGTGATGCGTATGCAAATATCAGGAACAAAACGTCACAGGCGACGTGGGCGTACGCAAAACACGTGCGGAAAGCTCGCGCAGTTCAACAATACAATAAAAGGAAGGACGGAGACGCAATTAAAGACATTCGCTGCAAGTGCACGTGAGTTAATTCGTGAAATATGGCTAGCAGAAATCACCTGGACGATTTCACACGTGGAAGAATGATCGTAAAGCTGGAGGAGGGACGTAGTGTGGCCAGTGTAGCTGAAGAGTTCGGAATCAACAAAAGTGTCGTTTCGCGCGCTTGGAAAGCCTTCCAAACCACAGGTACAGCTGTAAGAAAGGTTGGTGGTGGCCGCCCCAGGAAAACAACTGCAGTGGATGACCGACATAACGCCCTGCAGGCGAAAAGAGCGCGTAACCAGTCAGCAAGCGCCATTGCTCAGTAACTGTGTGCAGCAACGGGGCGACAAGTGTCGCGTTTTACTGTGTCCAGACGCCTTCACAAAGGTGCCCAATTCGCAGGCCGTCCAGAACGCTGCATCACTTTGACAGTTTCCCACCGGCGGCACCGTTTAGAGTGGTGCAGGGAGCACAAAAACTGGACATCTAATCAATGGAGTCGTGTCCTCTTTACAGATGAGAGTCGTTTTAGTGCCACAAGCGATTTCCAACGGCAGTTGATTTGGAGAGAGTTCGGAACACGGTTTCATCCCAGTAACATCACGGAAAGAGTGGTCCTGGTGATCAGTAGTCCTGGAGATGTCGTCTGGGGAGGCATTATGATGAACGGGCGGACTGAGCTCTACGTTTTCGACAGAGGTTCTGTAACTGGAGATCGCTATTGTCAGGAGGTGATCCTTCCCCATGTGCGTCTGTTCCGAGGTGACATTGGATCTGACTTCGTTTTTATGGAGGACAATACACGGCCACACAGGACTCATGCTGTTGAGGAGCTCCTGGAAAGTGAAGATATTACTCGAATGTATTGACTTGCATGCTCCCCTGATTTAAATCCGATAGAACATGTGTGGGATGCTTTGGGGAGACGCCTTGAGGCACGATTACAGCCTCCTGGGAACACCCGACAACTTAAATAGATGCTGATTGAGGAATGGACACTCTTACTTCAAGAACTGTTGGACAATCTGGTGCTGAGTATGGGGAGACGGTGCGAAGCAACCATAGCAGTAAGGGGAGGGCATATCCCATACTAAGGAACATCTGCTTGCTGTTCTTCCTCTTGGAAAGACAATCATGTGTAACGATACTATGAGTTCAATAAATCCTTTTTTTGTTTGATTCCATACTTTATGCATTGTATTCATTTCTGCGCAACTATGCTTTCGTCATTCTTTCAGAACAAAATGCTGTATCTCATTTCTGAATTTCATGTGTCTCAGATGATTTCTCGTGATGTTATGGCAAAAAACATACCTGTTGCTTAAGTTTTGCACATCAGTGTATATACCTTGGAGGTCGAAAATGTGCACCGTGGAGCGAGTTTTTAAAATTTTTAATTAGAATTTTAATTAAGAACTATGCTTAATTCCAGCGTTTTATCGCAATAACCAGAAAATAACACAGCACAAAAACAATTTTTGCATCAAATGAAAGCTCAAAAAATTATCTTTTTAATGATACCAATGTTTTAATTTATAAATTATGCTCAGATTTTAACGAATTTTTAAACAAATGTTTTAACCATATTTTTCAATAATATATTTCGCTCAAAATAAATATAAAATTTAATCTGCATAAGCACGTCAAATTAAAAAAAAGCTTTTATCAACAGGTGCCATCACATTGATAGAAGTTTAAATTAAGAAATAAATCAAATATTATTGCAAATTTAATAAATAAAATTGTAATTTTCGGTGGGTGTCTGTATAAAAAAAAAAATGAAATAATATATTTTCTGAAAAGTAAAAGGAGGAAAAATTTTCTATGAGCTTTGATAATACCTATATTATTAATTCAATAAATCAATTTAATTTAAGGTAAACATAGTTTAATGTACTTATAATCATTCTAATCAGTGACCATCAGCTGATTTGGGGCATACATTTACTAACAAAATGGTCTAAAGGAACTAAATAATTATATTTAATATAACTTTAGTCAATAAATGCTCCGATGAATCAGGAATTTTAAATTTTTACATAGGTTATCTGCCCTTTGAATCATATTTAACAAAATATTCTTGATCTATGAAATTTCAATATCACTCTTCTATAAAAACTGGTGATTTTAAACTACTTCACCGACTGTCTCAATGAATATACGCGTATTTTCTGCCATTATGTCTCAACAGTGATTGGCCTGCGATTATGAAAATTCTGATTTTTCAAAAATTGATGCATAAAAACTTCTTAAATTGGTCAGATTCATTGCAGAAGACAGGGATGTTTATTTATTTATTTAAAAGGTGAAGTGTCCAGAGTAATTCACAGAATAGGATTCCTTGGGACCAAAAGACTGTGTAAAATATAAAATTCGTTATTTTTTCATAAGTTTATTTATTGACTGAAGTAAAATAAAATATTTTTATTTGCATCATTTAAAACTTTTGAAAGTAAAAAATTTATTTTATGATGAGTCAGAGAAATTTTTGTTGAATAATTCTTTAAGATATTATATAAATTATTCTGCAGTGCACATATAATTTCACTTCCAAACGACTCTTATTTCAATTTTCATATTTAAAATAGGACATGGTTAGCATCAATATAAAACGCTTTTATAATGATTGCAGTTTAACATTTCCACTTCAATTTAAAGTAGAAATTTTATGGATGATGACAGAACATTAGAGAAAGTAGTACAATAAACAAAACTGTTTAAGGCCTACATAAAAGTATGACTGAATCATATAACTACCAAAATATGAAGATCAAAAATATTTTGCAAAAAAAGCTACTAAGAGAACAAGTTACATTGATTGGAAATTTTAGCGATCATTAACACTGTCGAACCGGTTGGTCGCTAAAGGCAGCTAGTGGTAAATATATATAATAAAATTTATGTATAAAATGTAAATAAGGTCATGTTGTACGTGAAACTCGACAGATGGCACCAACAAAGATATGTCTTTAAATGATATTAATAACAAAATATTTTCTTCATATTTGTTTTAATTAGCCCTTATATTTGCTATTTGTCTTTGCAAAATATTTCGGGAGACAATGTGATCTGGGATCTTTAACATCAGGTCCATGGAGCAGAAAAAGACTAAGGATCACCCTTAAAGATAATTGAAAACTGAGTACTCAATTTGCCTTTGTATTCATAAACGATACGCAACGCCTTTGATCAAGATATAATTCGTTCATTTTAACGGGTGCAAATCTAATCTTCACTCTATCACGTTGTTACAGCATATACGTTCACTGAATGATTTCTATTATGGCTTTAATATGACAACAGAATAACACGAGATCATAATTTTATATATTACAATCTTATTTTTAACTCAGATTTTTCACTTATATTTGAACTAGTTTCTAACACAATTGTACTTAAAAAAAAGTACATAGAAGTACTAATTTTAGTACTACATAGAAGTACTAAACTCTCTCTCTTAATTAATGAATATAACTCTAATGCAACTTATTTGTTAAAGAACACCGGTAAAAAGGAATTAGATAAAAGAATGCTAGCATTCGCAAAAAAAACCAAAACTAAGACTTGCTCTCTTAACTATCCATATTTATTCCCAACAGTCAAATTTCATAAAAATCCATTAAAATTCAGATTTGTGACCTGTAGAACTGGCAGTTATAATTACTATATGGGTAAACATTTCTTTAAATACTTAAAAATTATCCTGGACAAAATAAAAGATGAAGAACACTTTATTATTTCTAGTAACAAAGAAATTCTGGATTTTCTTAAAGATAACAACATTAATAAACTTAATACTTTTGATTTCGAAAATTTGTACACTAATCTACATCATGAAAAATTAATAAAAGTCTGCACTTTTGTCTATGACGAATATTTAAATGAAGATATCATTCCTAAAAATAACTGGCTTGAGTTATGTAATTTTAATATTACTAAAAATAACGTTTTTAATGGTATTAACTTTTATAAACAGGTTAAGGGCATTCCAATGGGAACGGCTTTCTCAAGTGCTTTGGCTAATGTTTTTGTACATTACTATGAGAAAAAAATAATTAAATATAATTTGATAAACGGGTGGAGATATATTGATGACCTACTTCTGATTGACTTCGACAATACTAATATTGTAACTA
>JAPMOR010107982.1:40765-58254 GCA_026543865.1 Argiope aurantia | reverse complement strand
ATATTTATAATTATTATTATATTTATAAATATTTAGGGCATTACTTTCAAAAATATATCATTTTTTAATCTAAAGAATATTTCATTTCATTTTTTAAAGCTCATCACGCATTATTGAAAATGAATTTCGTCAAATTATATGAAGTTCGTAAAAACTATAAAACATTATCTCTTAGAGGTAAAAAAATAAATTCCTTTTTTTGTTAAAATAAAAAGAACGCTGCTTAAAAAGAATTTAAAAATGAAAAAAAGAATGTCATTGATTAGCGTTTTTCAGCAATGTGCCTTTTAATTTCTTGGATATTAATCATTATTAAAATAAAGACTTTTCAGCTTGAAATTAGTGAGTTTTATTTTTGCTTTCATTTCATTTACCCTGGAATATCAGAAATTAAAAGCTACTTTTTTTTAATGAATCACACTTTTAATTAACATGTCACGGATTAAATACCTAAAAGGGCCATTCGTTTTTTTCTTTTTTTCTTTTTCTTTTCTTTTATAAAAGAACTTATGAGAAACGAAAAAGGATTTCTCTCAAGCAGGGTGAGCTAAAAAATGACTTTTTTTTCCCTCAAAACTATTGGAGGATTGATTATTTCATGCTTTTTAAAGCAAAAATTGTAATTTATTCAATGTCTACATTTCAAATTGATTGGCAATTATTGATACTACTTTATTTCAAAATATTTCACCAAGGAAATATTAAGTAGAAGCAATTACTTACTCTTCTGAATAATCTAAAGCTGTTTTTCCGATATCATGAAACAAAAGAAAATTTTAAAAGAAAAGTTCAAATTTTTGTCAATAATTAGTATTATATCAACACCTATGGTGGTTTTTGTGACATTTTTTTGACAAAATATTTAACATACATATATATACTGAAAACACATCGTTAAAAGATGTATGTATTAAAAAATACCTTATCACTACTATATATTTTTATGTATATGCTGGTTAATATAAAAAGCATGATAATATTATATGAATCTAATTTGAAGGAATACAGGAAGCAAACAAACAAAATTTCAAGAAGTGTTAACTAATAATTGATATCAGAAATATTAAATAGGAACAATGACCTAAAATCTTTCTTTTGAAACAGTTCTTTTGAAATAATAGTTAATATTTTTTTTAATAAATGCAAAATCTAACTTCAAACTTCAGATAATATAAATTGAACAACTTAATTCAATTATAATATATATTATATATCAATTATAAGGTATAAGGTTATTTAAACAACTTAAATTCATAAACGATTAAATAAAAAAAATCCTGTTCTTTTTCCTGTTAATCCTTTAAGATGTAACATTCTGCATGCCATTTCCTTGAATATTCAATTCAAAATCAGATTTTCGATAAAATAAGGAATAATTTCATCTCTTGAAGATTATATTACAGAGATAATTCATTTCTAATGACAATTTCATAATTTTCTCTTCAACTTATGAATAGTAAGAATAGTAATGAATGGTGTACGCAATCCTGCTTTTGTGCAACATAATCTTTTAAACAACCAGATTGAAACACAGATTGAATTTTTGATTAATTTTCTATTGTCCTGAGCTCGTTTATTGCGTAAAATCAACTGCATGCATTCACTGGAGAACGAGAAAAGAGATTCATTCTAATGGAAGCGCTTCAGAGGAATTAATTCTAATTTAGTCTTATCTCCTTCATTATATCTTTCATTTTGATTCAGATAATTGAGTAAGTTTCTCACATTCATAATTGTTTTAGGATATGTTTCATTAACAAACTGGCTTTTCAACATCCTGATATTGGCTTTTGAATGATAAAATCTAATATCGTTGCATTATGTTTATGTTGATACAATCATATGAATTTATGGGGCTCCATATTTGTATACCGATAATAATTGTTTGGATTAGGCGGAATAGGAAATTAATTTTCATGCAGTTTATCAGATGTTATACAGTTGGGTTTGAAAGGAATATTATGAATCAGATTTTTCATAATGAAAATGAATATATATATATATATATATATATATTAATGGATGGAACCTGAATGATAATTAGTAAATGATTTTGAGAAATTTTATGTAGTCTTTGTAAAGTAATTGTACTAATAATTGATAACATTTATTAACATCATACTGACATTCGCAGTTGTTATAAATAAAATTGATAAAAAGAAATAATACAAAATAAATACTACATAATATTAAAAATTTCTACATTCTTTGCTGCATGCAAAGAAAAACTCTCTGAAAATTACACTCTTAGCTTTGGTATCCAAAGTTGGTTTCCAAATAAAATTATTACTGTATTTTCAAAACTATAATCTAAAATTAAGACACACATAATTGTTTCTATTTCACAAAAAAATGCCTCTTAGTTTCTAAAATACTAGACAGCTATTTCTAATTTTTATTAGTTTAATTAACCATTCAACAAATTTTCAAATCAAAGATGTCAACTAATTAGATATTAAAGTATCTAATAAAATAATTTCAATTAAATTGAATGATTATAAAAGTAAATTTAAGATGTCTACTTTTTTACTAAATTCAACTTTATAAATAATTTACATGGTCCCTTTTAAATTGCAACATAATTTTGGTTTGAAATAAATATTTAGATATAGGAGAGATAAATAAATAGTTTTTAAAGTTTTAAAGTACATTAACGAAAAGAAGTTAGGAGAGCATGTCAATTAGATGTCACAAGTCTATTTCTTTTCTTAAGGAAATTTACCGTAATATCTATTAAATCTCATTATTAAAAGATATGTCTACACATTTTATTAAATTCATTGCAAAGATACATTAAATGTCAATGTGCATCACATAATAATTTTACTTTCATAGTCAATTATTTCCATTAACTAGAAACTGATAATTATCTTTGAATACAATTTCTGAATCACGTATCCTTGTGGGTATAAATGTCCAATGACTCCTAGGCTCTGAATTCATACCCTGTTTATTTTAGTAGTAAAAAACCCTAAATATGTGCATGATATGCTGCTGGAATGATGATATTTACTACTTCAGCCTTTCGACGGTAGATAATTAAAGCTTGATAAAAATGTCTCTGCCCAGGGGTCACACATGTTTTGAAGAAACATTTTAAACAAAAACATTTCTTTCTGTAAATAACTTATGAAAAGGAGAAAATCATTCCTTTGGACAAGATTTACAAATAATTTCTATCTTTAGAGAACTTTTAAAGGATTGTTTGGATATTATAATTAGGCGCCTTTCCGCTACGTATCAAGAGAGAGAGAAAAAAAGGAAATATAAGAGGCTTTTTTTTAAAATTCATGGTTCTAGAGCTACACATTCAAAACAGAGGGAAGAGTTACATGCATTCATAAGAAGGTATTTTGAAATTTTATTCACTATTTCATTAAATATCGAAGGCTTCAAAGAGAAAAATCACTTCTTTGTAATAAATTTTATTGTCTGTAACCATAATATATCAAAACTGCAACAAGCTAAAAGTAGGAAAGTTGTTATACGGTCATTTCTTCAGAATTGTTGACTGCTATTATAAACGGCTATTATATATTACAGCTATTATTAGAAATTCTGTCTGTTTCTCTGTTTTTAATGTGCATGTACTTTTTATAGGTTTTACAATCTAGTAATGATGCTCTAATATTATGTTATTATTCTTATTATTACATAATAGTCTTTTGACAAACATGTATTTACTGGCAGTTTGATACAATAATATGCATAATTTTTTGTGATTCAGCTTTAATGATTCGTTCAATTAGATACAATTCATTTTTAGTAGCATTTCATTTATATGTGCTGCATTAAATTAAAATATATTTTTTAGTTCATTTAAAAGAAAACATATTGAAAAGATAAGAATAATTATTTTTTCAATCTATATAATGTTCACGTCTTCAGTTATAATTATTTTAAGCAATGCAATTCTGACATAAGCACAACTAAACCTCATAGTAATATTTTAATTTATTTAGAATTTTATTTTTTTAATTTTGCATATTAGTAATTGATATTTATATGTTTAGTATTTATTTATCTGACATTTTTATTTATTCCCAGAGGATTATTTACGTTTTTTTTATAAAAGTAATATTCATGGCAGTTATATTTTTGAATTTTAAATTCATAAAAGTAGCTACAATGTTCCAAATTACATTCGGAAAAAACCTTCAAACCATATTTTGCTTATAAAATAATTGACATATACTTATTTATAGAAAAAAATATTTCCAATCTAAAAGATAAAATCTAAAAGATTTTTCATTTTAAAATGCCTGAGTTTATTTAAAATAAAAATACTTTTTCCATTTTAAAACCACACATTCTATGATTAAGATCTGAATTTATTTTTCTATTTCTACTTAAATAATAAACAAAGACAATGAAAGAATATTTGAAAATAGTTTCTGTCGACCAAATTTAGATTTTTTTTTCTTATTCAAAAAGAAATTTAATCTTTTATTATATGTATTCTGCAGCTTCGAAGATGCGGTAGAAGAATTTCTTTCGTTCGTCAAAGGATTGGCAAATTATTTACTTTGTGAATTTTTTTCAATATTTTTCAACATGACTTTTGTACCTCTGTATTGGATATTTTTAATGTTTTGCTTCAATGCTTGTCTAAGCATTTTGAATGTATGTACTTCAGAGAAATAAACATACAGGTTTTTTCACATCTCAGACCCTTATTGAATATACATTTTTTGTTGGGGTTCATGGAAAAATATTATATGAAGAGAAATTGTCTTTTCTTTTAGATCGGAAATTATTTAGGTTTAATTATAAAGAAAGAGAACAATAAATAATATATACACGAATCTTTGCAATATATTATTTATCAAAAATAGTAAAAAAGCGTTATACTTCACATAATAATTTTTTAAAAAAATATTGTGTGCAAATATTATTATAACAAAACAAAAAAGAAAATAATCAACCAATCGGTAATTACAAGATAAATAACATTTTTATCTTTCTCTACTTTTATGAATTCTTAATTTAACTGAATGTGTAATAACTGAATGACAAAATGGATTTCGCAACAGATATTTTTAAGGTTGTATAATAAATGAAGAATACGGTTTCAGAGCTATATTAGAGTAGTGTTGATCAGAAAATAAATGATCAGAAAATTTTACTGACTACTTCGGAAATAAAGTGGTTTAAAAATATCTGAACGTCAAAACTCAATAATACTAATTTATTTTGAATTACAATAAGGTTTCTTTTATTCTTAAGGCAGTTAAAGTATTAATTTATTCTACTGGTTTCCTGACAAATTGAGACAATGCAAAAAGTGTAATTTTTAAAGTAAAAATATTTACCTCAAATCAAAGTCATTGTGCTTAAAATATTGTTATACGTATTTCATACATGCAATTATCAATATTTTTATACACATTTTTCCTCTGTTTTAGTTAAAATAAGCATATAATTTGAAAATAATATTTAATTTTTATGAAAAAAACAAAACAAAAAAAAACAGAATGTTTAAATTTTTATTAAAAAGCAGACCTAAAATACTCTTCCGCTAAAAACAGATTTATATTCAAATGTTTATTCAAAAACGTGAATGTATTTAGCTTTATCCTTAAATATCAGATAAGAATGGCTTCGATTTTCCTCACTGCATTTTGTAAATTTACGACTTGTAGCTGCAATCCTATATTACCAAACGCCGGGAACCGCCCGAATCTCTTATCCCTCATCGCCTCACTGAAAACTAAGCTTTTTCTTTTTTTCTCTAGTTTTATTAGTTAGAGAAAATTTTATTTTCACATTTTACATTGAAATCTAATGAAATTGTGTAATTAATTATTAAACAATTAATTCATAAATACAATTAATATTAGTAAATAATTATCATTATTATTAATAATATTAAATTGAATACCAATGAAAATGCACTTTTTGAAGTTTCATGGTATCTTTTAAAAGTGCAATCTTTACGAAGAAGGCAATATGCAATAAACCTAGATAATGCTATTAATCATTGTACAAAAATAAATTCATTTTAGATTAAAAATAAAACATGAAAATGATGAAAGATGAGCGATTAAGTTATAAAAAAATCTCAACATCTTAATACATAATGTAAGTCATATAAAAGACCATAAATACTAAAAGATCAACAGATTAAATACATTATTTGAAACATATAAAATTTAAGTCTTATCTTATGTAGATGATTAAAATCCAATAGAGTACACTGGGAATATCCGTAATTTATTTAACGTTAAATTTGTGTTTTAACTGTGTAAGTATTGGATATCAAATTCTTTTCTTTTCCAATACATATAATAATAAAATAATCAAATTATTAAACCTTACTTAAATTCAGCTTATCTTTTGATTATTCTTTAACTTATAAGCTTAGCATTACTGTCTAATATCTTATATAATTTATCTGTTTAGTAAATGTAAAAGATTAGAGCACAAGCTAAACTTTAATTTGTATAAGAGAAAGTTTCATAAGATCAGGAATTTTTGATAACAAATCTTTTGATCATTTTTTTTATTATTGATTCTCGATAAGAAGATTTAAGAATGAAAGATAATAAAAGCTAACGCAACTTTTGAGTTAAATTCTGCAGTTATATTTTATTACTGATGAATATTTTGCATCGGAATTTATAACATTCTTTCTTTTTTTCTCAAATTGAAACGTTTAAGGAGCGGGAACATGATATTTTCGTTTAACTAATTGTCGATTTAATTTTTATTTCTCCAGTTTTTACTATTTCATACGATTTTAATTTAATTTCTATTTACTTCAAACATGTTTATGCTCAAAAAAAAAAAAGAAAGAGGAAGTTTTATTCTCTATCTACTTGCTCTAAATGCATATTTTTTTATCATTTATGCTAAGATCTGAGATATGCTTCTATCTATTTTGTCAAATACATGTAATTTTGTGAATAAAAATAATGGTTTCTAATTATACACATACTAAAATTTCAATGCGTTATATTATAAAACAACAACTAACATTGAGACTTTAAATCAAAAAAAAAATTATATATATTGTAATTTTTCAGTTTGATAGAAGCAAATAATTTTGCTATCTATTCAAAATTTGAGAAATTATTTCTCACTTAATTTCCTTTTCGTTTCAGATTTTTGTATTAATTGACAAAAGCTATTTCTTAATTCACCTAGTTATTCAAAATTAATGCTTTTAGTAATTATTAAAAAAATAAAATTCTGTAAAGTTTTTAAATACATTATAAAGGAATTTCATTTCAAGTGTGAAACTAAAGGAGTAAAATATTGTCACGTAGAACTATATTTTACACACGCACACAAGAAGTAGAGCTAAAACAATTTATTAACTGAACTCAGAACCCAGTAACTGACAAATCTTCTGCTTTTATACAAGCAGAGAAAGTTCCAGAATACTCTTCTGGAGACAGTAATAAAAGTCCAGAACACTTGTATGGTAAACTAAAGAAATGTCCAGTATCTTCTGGAACATTAAATAAAGGAAAACATAAAACCAACGAATTAAGTATTTACATGTAATATCAATCGCATTGTCTCTAGCGGGAATCGAACCCAGGTCTCTTGATCATGAGACCCGTGAAATGACCATTCGGCCATGGACATTCGACTGCCTTTCTTCAATGTGGCAATATTAATATTTGTTATAAGGAAGTTATTTTCAAAATATAACATTCTGATTTGTTACATAATGTATTATCATTCAAATATTGCTATTTAAAGAATTTGGTAGCATAACTTTAAAACTTAAAAGATATGAAAATTTTCAAATTCCTAAATAAATCAATAAGAACGTATCTTGTAATGATTGAATCAAAGAAATTTTGCAAAAAATTATTCACTAAAATGTGGAAGTATAATTATTTGTAAAATATTAAAAAATATAAAAATGTGAGAAATAAGTAATTAAATGATCAATTGCAATAAAATTATAATTGATGAAAATAGTGCACAATAAGAGAAAATAAAATTTATGGCATCCATTCTAAGCTAAATATATAAAACTTACTTTCCAAACGCCAAACATTTAAAAAAAAATCACTTTTTTGGCATGAAAAAATACAGTGAAAAAAATATAAAAAAATACAAGGAAAAATTACTTATGATTCTTTTGTTTCAAGAAAACAAAACACATTTTTATTATTCAAATATACATGTAAATTATTACAATGCTATTTCACTCTATTGCTTAAGATCAGAACTTTGGTCAATAGTGAACAAATATATTAAATTATCAATTTATATTCTTCTCGAGATATAAATTTTCAAAAGAATATTGAGTTTAAAATTTAAGCGTATATTTCATAAATGATTTGAAAATGAAGCTAAAATATGCTTTTTCTAATATATCATAAAAATTTTCAATTAAATGTAAACTATTGAAAAAATAAAACAATCTAAATATTTTAATAGCACGAAAATATATCTGTAATTGTTTTCTTATATTTTCCTCCAAGTAATTTCTTTAAATAAAGAATTGCTTAAATATATTAATAAAATCAATAAACTAGATTTATAGAAAATGTGAAAATACATAGCTTAGTTTTTACTATCAGACAATGAAATTTAATGTTAAAAAATTTTAAGAACAGGTAAGTATATTCATTAACTTATTCAAAACATATTTTAAATATCAAGTTTGAACACTACTTTTTAGCACAAAACAATTTAAAAGATTTATATAAAAAATAAAAGACTATGATTTCAAATACTTCAACATTACATTAAGTAATTGCTGCCGTATTAATCATTACTAAGAGTAACTGTATTTTTCATTTAGGAATTTCTAAGATTTTTTAAAATTATTTTCCAGGTATACTCAAATATCAGAAATTAAAAATATCTTTTTTAATGATTTCTCTCTTTTAATTAGTGCGTCACAGATTTTATACAAAAAGATATTTATTAATTTCGTTTGAAAGAAATCTTGGAACGAAAAAAAAAATCTTTTTAGCCCAAAAGGTAGGGAAAAAAAGATTTTTTTTTTTCTTTTAACTAACTTTCACTGAATAATTACAAAATGCATTTTTAAGTAATATTGGTACCTTATCCATTATCCACGATGATGTCTTAGCTGTAGTTAAATAAATGATTGTACCAAATATGTTAATAAAAAGAAAATATATTATGTAGAAACTCAATTTTATATAAATTATAAGATATCCATTAAACATGATTTAAATAAAATGGACGGGAAAACCTTTCCACATTTTTTTATTAGAGTAGACATGTGAAATAAAGACTATTATAAAGAAATATTTAAGCATAAAATCGATAAAATATTTGAATCAATAAAATCTCAAAAATTTTATAGAATAAAAAAAATAATTTATTTTATTTTATTTTATATAACAACTGTCATTCAGATTAGAAGGAATAAAAGGCTTTTTTGACTAATTTTAAGACAAATTCATTGTGTTGAATTGAATATGCAATACTAATAAAATGAGGAATAATAGCAATATTATATAAAAATATGTTATAAAATTTTTGATTGATTAGATCGTTCATGTCTATAAAATATATTATTTCTCCAACCGTTTTTGTTGATTACTAGATCACTGGAAATTTGGGATTCATTTTAATATAATTTCTTATGAATAAATAATATTCATGATTCCTCCAAGAAAATATTTTTGAACATCTAATGGTGACATGAATTAAAATCTTGTTATATCCTTACTCCTGTTATGTTTCTTATATACATGATCCATAAAAATAGAATCAAGTTCAAAACGAAATTGTTAGGTTCTTCTGTTTCTTAATTTTAATGATTTTTGTAACTTCGCTTATTTATTTGCAATATAAATTCGTATAAATTAAACCTAATCATCTATTCATCAATGATACAAAATTATGCTGCTAGTTATCTATTATATAATGAAAAATAATTGAATTTCAATTCAAGAATATTATCTATTTTGATAAATGGGAAAATATATTATTGAAACACATTAGTTTTTTTCCCCCTTAATAAAATGTTGGTCTGTTGAATAGAAAACCTGAAAAAAAAATATTTTTTTGGAATTTTATGATGGTGTCATAATTATATTTTTTTCTGTAATATTTCCAAGAATTATTGCAGAAAATCGTCGGAATTTCGCTTGATTTTAATTAAATGAACCTCTCATTAAAACTATAAAACAAATTACTCCAAGTTGAACATTTCCTTCTCACAAAGTATGCACGCCGTGTGCTTCGTTTGGTAGCTCTAGCTCTCATTATCTAAGCTATTATCACACAATTCCCAACAGCATTGTTAAGATTTCTCCACTGTATTGACCGGTATTAGAATATCGAATAACATCGTAAAGATATCGTACAATATATTGTGCAAATAATGTATCCTGTCGAGCGTCAAAGTTGTTACACACACATTCAATTTTATTATAAGCTCAGATAAATATTTTTTTTATATATGATTTTTGCAAATTGTTGATTTATCGTTAATTCGGAAAGTAAGTAAAATATTTTTATGCTTATCATCAAATTTACGATAAACATGTTTCTAGACAAATGCTGAAATTAGATTTGATATTTATATTTGATACTTTAAAAAAATTTTGTGAATTGAGCATTTGTTTATATATTGGTAAAATATACAGTCTGCATTCGGGCCTTCAACAAATCAATTCTCAGTATACTTTCCTTGTAACCCTGGTTTTTTATCATCATCAAATAGTCCTTTTTATCATCATTATCTTATTTTTAGCAGAAGATCAGAAACAGTCTCGGACGAGTATAACACATTTATAATAATTTTATTTACATGGAAAGATACTTTGCTAAGACATGTAATTTCGTTTCTTTGCATATTCAACAATATTTTAAAGTTTGTTTCATTTTCTTAATAAAGACTTCTTTTTTTTTATCTAAATCATTTTTAATTCAGATTTATTTGCCTTGAGAGACCTTAATTTTCAGCAGTATACTCAGAGAAATTATTTGGTCACATTGAAAATAAATAATAAATTTCTACTAAATCTTTAAAATAAAAAATAAAAAATTCTGAGGAATATGTCTGTGTGTAAAAATTTATAAAGAATAAGGCATCTGGAAAATATGAAATAAGGATTCTTAAAGAAAATGCCATGTCTGGAAACTTCAAGGTGTCTATAAGTTCTTGAGCATCATTATAGCAAATTAATCATAAAAATGAAGAAAAGGATCGAAATTTCATCTATTCACAATAATTCGCATTATTTCCATTATTTGATTCTTATGATAAAATCATAATATATTTTCATAAATAAAATTGGCTCATCAATATTAACATTGTAGTAGGTTGCCTCATAATTTCTAAGTTGACAATGAATAACTTTTAAAACAACTAAAAAATATAAGTTATCAGAGATATCCAAGCTATGCAGTAATTTTAAGATGAAAAGTGAATAATGTAACTTCTTTAATCAGAGTGTACATAATTTAAGTATTAACGATTTTACAATGTGTCCTCTATCTCATAATCCATACAAATAGTGTTTGATTAATTACCTTTCAATGCCAGCTTTGTCAATGTAACCATTTTCTGAAGAGGCTTATTCTTCCTCTAGTGTAGAGAGGTTATTACTAAATATGTGGTCCACAATACGAATCCGCTCCTTCTTATCCTATAGAATTTCCAAGCAATAAATCTGCTCTAATAATATTTGAAATTTTATTTCTTGGCCATACATCAAAAGATAAAACAATGATTCGAATGACTTGAGTATATCATGATTCATACTAAAAAATTACAACTGGAGAGCGCGCGGGGTGCCAGCATACTCAGAATTTGAGTAAACTACAGAAATGTTAGAAATGCTTCGTTCCCAAGAAAAACGTATAGAACCTGATCTTAGAAGAAACTATTATTGAACTTAATTGACTTAGATTATATAGGAAACAGATATACATATTTTTATTTAGGGCTTCGAAAAAATCCACATCCGACTTCCCTGACTAAAATCCAAATAGAGTAACTGAATAAAGTGTCTTTCTTTTTTATGTTTTTTTCCCTCTGATTTCTGCCATCTTTTACAGAAATATTTTAGAATACAGCCATTACCACTTGCATCTATATAAATGTAATAAATATTTTCATTAAATGGAACAACAACAGAATTAAACAAATTTAAAAACCGAAACATGCATTATGTTCTTCTTGGATATGAAGTAAAATAATAAAAAAAGTATTGGAGTTTACTCAAGGAAAGATTCTGTCACATGGTAAGAAAAGGACATATGTAACTTGATATCAATCTTCTGTGTCTTTGAATTTTCAAAAAGCTTGAGGGATTTTATAATGCATTTTATATAGACATTTAACACGTTTTAAATGTGCAATAGTTGATTAAATGCATTCACAAATGTTACATATTTTCAATTAATGGCATTCAATTAATGGCAAACATTCATTTTAAAAAGATATTTTAAGAATGCCTTTGTAGGGTTTAAGAATTTTTCTATTGTAGGGTTTTTTTGGACATTTTTTAGAAAAAGAAAAAAAAATATTTCACCTATTTATAATCGCACATAGAGAAATGAGTCAAATATTACATTAAATCGAACAATAGCACACTTGTAAACAAATGTAAAAACTAAAACATGTGTGTAGCATTTTTCTTAGGGTATGAAGTAATAGAGTAAGTAAAGAAGATATTGGAGTTTTTTTGGATGAAAGATGCAGATACATGGTAAAAAAAGATTGCATGTGTCAATTGATATATATCTACTATGCTTTCAATTTGTAAGATGCGTGTTAAGTTTTATAATGCATTTTATATAGGATATTTAACGTGTTTTAAATGTGCAAAAGTTGCCTTCGACAAATCGCACGTATTTTCGATCAATATCATTAGAAACATTCATATTTTTAAGAATGGTGTTTTTTTCATATAATTTATTTGTCATGTAGCTTGTAGCTGCTGTAGTTATATAGTGCAGAAAACATTGAAATGCATTTATTTCCTTTTCCTAATATGATCCATAATTTGATGCGCATCTATAATATTGGAGTTACAATCTAATTAAATAATTAATCCATCTCGGTTCTAGAGGGTTTAGCCCAATATTTACACAAGTATATAAACGAAAAGTGTGTCCTTTGTAGAATGTCGCACAGAAGTTGGCACTGATTAAAAAATTTAGTATAAAGCAACTATGTAAAATTTCATATCTTTACTATGTTTTTCGTCCCCGATACATTTTCATTTTTCTCTAAAGATATTATAAAGCTTATTTTTAAGGAGGAATTTATTTTCATTACATTTTATATTCATTTACTACAAAGAATCACCATTCTTATTACTGAAGAAATGTATTTAATCTTCTTCTGTTCATCCAATGTTAAATTGCTTTGCTCTTCAAGAGATATGTAAATCTGGTGATATATCTCTGATTGCATATTTTTATTTTCTTCGGACGCCTATTCTCTTGCGGAATCATTCTTCTTAAGTCATAATAATTCTCTACTTGATTCACACTTTTGATTTTTAGCATTATCTGACAGCATATTTTGATCGCCATTTTCGGATGGCTCGAAGAACAAAGCTATACCTTGCTCTCTACGGTCTTACTTAAACGTTTTCCACTTTTCTTTCTTGCATTAAATAGAATACTTTTCTGTTGCACTAATATATGAAAATATTATTCTCTCTAAATTTAAGTTGTTTTTAACTAATAAATTCTAAAGATTCTAATTTTTCTAAATATTTTTAATTGTGTTACCTTCTTGTATTATATGTAATAACCAAGTTTATTTATTATCAATTTTGACTCTGAAATATTTTAATTGACCTTTTAGGCTAGTTGAGTTGTCAGACCATTTTTAGTTTGTCCTCTGACAAGTACACTAAAAAGATCATTTTTTTCTCCAATGAAGTTGACAAAATGTTTTATGCGCAAATGTATTAATAAATTAAATTTATTGTCTCGTTTTTCTCATAGCAATAAATTTAATATTTATATTAAATTCCAAAATATTTGAAGCAAATTGATGGTAGACTTATTTCATCAATAGATTACCATATCCTGATCTATTGGGTTTCAAATTTATTTACTTTTTCGTTGGCAAGGAAAGGAAATCAAATATTGAAAACTTATCCCAGGAATTGTGCCAACAAATTATATACAGAACTTCTTATATCTATTGCATACGTTTATGTTTGGGGAGAAATGCTGCCAGAAAGCAAAATACAATAATATTCTTTATGTATATATATATATATATATATATAAAACTTTATTCAAAGAAACAGATGTTAAATTTTGTCATGTAAATTTCTCAACGCTTTCACACTTCGCTTTCCATTTTTCTGTTTAGAATTTCACATTTTCATCTTGAATGGTATCATTACTTTTACCCAGCTTGGAGAAATTTTGTTAGTATATGTTTTTTTCAAGAAAGTTCATACAATTCTATTAGACAGTATAAACAAATATCAATAATTTATTAAGAAATATACAGTTTTTATATTAATCTACAGAGGTCTTCATAAAATTTTATAGAAAGGATTTACAAAAAAGTAACAGTAAAAACGGGCGAGAATTTATATTGCGGTGTTTTAAATAAGTATTTCAATCAAAACTAATTTTTTTAATAAATATTTATTAAACTTGCACATTAATTTGTGTCTTAATATATGAATAAATCTGCAATCTACATCATTTATATAGCTTATTTTCAACTTTTTAATCGTATTTTTACCTCTATAACTTATTTCCACCTTTTCACCATTTTTTCACCTACATAGCTTATTTTCAACTTTTTCATTTTATTTACACCTATATAGCTTATTTAGCCCCAACCTTTCCATTTATACAAAAAAAATCTTTAGTGAAAATAACCCGTGTATTTCAAAAAGTTTGACATTTTTGATATTTAATTTTTTTTCTTCTATTTTCTTATTTCAGCAATCAATTATTCGGGAAGATTTAGTAGGGCATTTC
This sequence comes from Argiope aurantia, assembly GCA_026543865.1. Lineage (NCBI taxonomy): Eukaryota > Metazoa > Arthropoda > Arachnida > Araneae > Araneidae > Argiope > Argiope aurantia. The sequence continues at coordinate 43,338 of JAPMOR010107982.1, read as the reverse complement.
ATTCATTTCTCCTTCATTCCTTCATTAACTTTTCAACATATATTTAAAAGGGCAATTCAAGGTAGTTTCAGAATCAAGGACCTTCTAATAAAAAGAAAGAAAACGTTCCTCCCAGCACATTGCAGAACAAACTACAGACTGTTTTTTTATCCCCCATGGAAAAAAAAACTATTTTTAGAATTACTAAAGTTTATTAGATTCAATTGGTATAGAAAAGAAATTTTAGTAGATTTGCGATTTTTCGATAGATGCCTTATGATGCAAAAGTTTAAAAAACCATGATATGATCAATACATGGATGTATACAGGCATTATTTGGAAATAGACCATTATGTTCTTCTTTTGTTCTTGAAGTAAAAATATTACCTGTATATGGTGACTTAATCGGATGCAAATAATCGGAGTTATTTATGGATTCATTTTGCTAGGAAATATATATTTTAACTAATATGCTATTTATGATAAAGGTCTTTGTCAAATATGTCAGTACTTCAACAAATATCTAAAAACATTAAGATTCATTCTTAGAAATTGACGTTTTTTGCTTCATTTATTAGTAAAATAAAAATAAAAAATAATATATTCACATATACAAAATTAGGTAGTTATATATTAAGGATAATAACCTAAATACAAATGAGCGCAAGATAATGGATTATAGATTCGCTCTGTTAGGAAAAATACATTTAAAAACCAAAGTGGTTGGCTGGTTTATTGGAAACTTATACCATGTGACCATGATTTGACCAATTTATGGTACGATAATGTTTTCGGTGCAAGAAAGGCAAACATCCTGTATTCTAATAGAATAATTTTATGGTACGAAGTCTATAATAATAGTAATGGTGTTGTAAATGGAAAATGTTTGTAATTCATTTTAAATTCGCCTGTTTAAGCATATTTATAAAATAATTTAAATATATATCAAATAACATTAGACAACAAAAATTGCTTATTGTTTCCAAACACATTTTTAAAAGTTTTTAAATTTCTATGGCAAAGACATGAGTAATCTCTTATCAATTGTTTACAGCTACTGTTTCAAATATATTTACACAGTATAACGCTTAGCACAGCCGATTATTAGATTTTAAATATCTCAGCCAGAAACGTCTTTATTTATTTAAATATGTTTCATAAAATGAAAGCTTTAAGAAGAAACTTGATTAACAATTTCGTGAAACTCTATTTTGCTTTCGGAGAAACAAAACACATTGTCATTATTCATTAATTCCCACTTATTATTGTTTTCCAAACAAACACATTTACCAATACAGAATTCCGTGGTTGCAGAGAAACTAATTTGAGTACAGAATTGAACAAAGCAAATTAATCCATAAAAGAAAACAATGGGGGAACTATAGAACCTTCCTGCTTTTGCTGCCGCAAGGGACTCCCACAACGAGAGCAATTACGAGTATGAAAACAACCAAAAGCAAGACTTTTTTTTGTTTCTGTTGTTGCTCTTCCCATTTTCCAGAATCGAAATTCTACCTTTATTACGTCTCTGTCATTAGTTTAAAAACAGGCAAAAGATTAAAAAAAATGTTCTGGGATATATTTTTTTACCGTTTCTTTTAGCGTTTATAGTGGGATCTAACAACAGTAGAATCCAATTTTCTTTATTTTTACGACGTCGGCTCTATCTATTTATTTATTTCATATTTCTCGTTGCTCGATAGAATGTTTCTATGCGAAGAAAAGAACGAAGAGTTTTTGTATTAAAGAGACGCTGTTAAGAAGGTTGGGGGTGGACGTCTGAGATGAAAGTCTGGTCGATGCCATGCATTCTTTTATTAAAAGCTAAAGAAGAGCTTTCGCAGATATAAATAGCAATAAACCAATCGAGGAGAATTATTTGCTCCTTTTTCATAAAAAAAAATCACATTAGAAGGGATGTATGCAAATTGCATAGCATCAAATAAATAATTGCGGCCGAAAGCGTTTCTATCCAGAACTCTTTGTGTATGAATATACTCCGGATATTAAAAATTTAAAACATGTACATTTATATTTATTTATTTTTTTCTTATTTTCAACGTTATATTGAAGCAGAACTTTTATTTTTATAAAAAAAAATAAACATGAAAGACTTTAAAACCATTCTGGACAAACATTGAAGTCCTTTCATTTGCTTCCAATGCATTCAAATGCTTTTCTATGAATTGTTTGATTTTCTCCCTGTGGTTTTAATGTAGCATCAAATATAGTTAGGTAATAACCAAACAATTTCTATCTATTACTTTTTATTTCAATATGCAAGTGAAGGATTTGTTTAATAAAAAAAAATGTTACTCTTTAGCTACAGAAAAGGGTAAGCTATTCGACTGTTTTATGTAGTTAAAATATTGAACTAACTCAGTACATGTATATTCTCCTACTTAACATTTCACCATTGTGTTACTGTTTTACTAAGTAAGTAGCTTCCAAGGGTCAATTAACTGTCAAAGTCACATTCTAAAATAAAGCTTATCTACTTCTATGTCAAACCACTTGATATAAGAATATATATATATATACATATACAAAAGTATAAAAATCAAGTTAAAAGGAAAAACAAATAAACCAAATAA
>JAPMOR010107982.1:16180-30555 GCA_026543865.1 Argiope aurantia | reverse complement strand
ATATATATATATATATATATATATATATATGTACTTTCATTATGATTGTATGCAAATTAATTGTTGGTATCAGCTTTCTTTTTTTTTCTTATTCAGTTCCTCGCTGCATTTTTATTTTAGATAATTCAAAGGATGGGCACTGATATGTGCTGTCTGTTTAAGTATGATATCTAAATTGATTACATTTTTTAAAATTTTTCTATTTGCACAATCACGTTTTATTATGCTCTTGGAAATATCATCTGAAGATTATTTTTTTTATTATGTGAAAAAAAGATTAATAAGAGATATACCTAGGTTTTTTCACGTTACCTTTCTTTGCGATTAAAAAAGGATAATAGAAGGGAAAAATTATGCTTAATTATTTTGAACAAACAATTCTTTAATCAAATACTCTTAGAGCTTCTGATTTAGGCTTTCATAGAAGTTTCTCAGAAATATAAAATAAGTCTTTTGTAGTTTTCAAGACAAAAATAATTAAATTTTAAATATATGGAACAATTATTGCATTTTATAAATTAAAAGATGAAATTTAGATAAAAAATTCTTCAAAAAATCTTTTTTCAAAAAAATTAAAATTCAATTACAAGATTTTTAAATCAACAATAATCTTATTCTCCTTTATAATTTTCTAGCTTTTTCATAGAAACTTATTAATCTTTTCATTTTTTTTACATGTCACCATTTTAGAAATTCTACCCTAGAAATTGTTTAGACACATGATCAGTTAGAGCTCCTTTTTTTTTAATTCAAATATGTTTTTAAAATAATTATATGCTGAAATTTCCATGGTTTCCCCAAGGAATAACTGACCTTTTACTATTCGTCTTTTATGAATTTTAACATAATATTGAACCATAGAGACTTATGAACGATTTGTTTGTAAACTTTGTTGTGTTCAAAATAAACGCGAATAATTCTATTATACCCTTAACCTTACCTGTAAAAACCTGTAAAAAATAGAAATTTAATTCATTCCATAATTATTAATTAATAAAATTTTAATTTCTATTTTATTAATTAATTATAATTTCTTCCGAGACGTAGTTTGCATTAAAAATATGTGTAGTCATAACTGGAACCATACATAATATGCTATACAATGAATTAATATAGCAATACCTATAAATACTATTCGAATTTACTAGAGCAAGCATAAATTTTGTAAAAATTAGTCAGCCCAATAAATAAATATATACATGGCGAAAATTAATTTTAATCTTCCCATTTTACTAATAGTAAAACTCACACTATCGTACATACGATTCATTGTGAAATTCGGTTATTATTTTTCTTTTCATAAGGAGTTAAATGACATAAATTATAATATTTTTTATTTTTTCATTCAATAAATGAATTTTTTGAATAATTATTATTCTTATTTTATACAGTCTTTTGGTCTTAATAATCATATTCAATTTTTCTTAACAAAATCTTTAAATAAAAACAAACTTTTCTATGTTCTGCGACCAATTTGATCGTTTATGAAGATTTGGATATCACTATTTTAAGGCAATCAACAATTTCATAATGTTAAACTGACCTAGGATTGGAAAAACTATTTCCCTGATTGACTTAGACAATTAGTTGAGTGGTCGAAAATCGCGCAATTTTATAAAGTAATAATTTCTCATTTTAATAACTCTCTCAGTATCAGTAGCAATGCATAATTGTTAGTGTCTTAAGAAAATTTTACCAAACGTCACTCAGTTGATTGAAAAATATGTATAAAAATACAAAATTTGTAATTAGTCAGAACATTTATTGGATCAAACTAATAAAATAATGTACTTTAATGGTTATCATGCTTTAATGTATATACCTACTACTACTTATTGATGACTGTTTTTGGTAATTAGGTACTGGGCCTCGATTAAAATATACACATATAAATTGTGTCTGTCTTAAATATTACAGAATTATTAAATTGACATTATTGAAGTCCAAAAAAAAATTTTTCTTGCACTTACTCTTTAGAAAATATCAGGCTATTTCTTTTATTACAAATATGTTCAGAAAATTACACTTTTCTAGGCTTAGTCCCCATTAATTTGAGATTTTGTCAATCATGATGGCAACGCATTGATAAAAGCTAATTAATCCTATTTATGTGGAACGTTCCAGTTGACGTTATTTTTCTGTTATTTTGCGTGAAATAAATTGCTGAAAAATACAATTATATAAAATATTTTTAAATTAATTTAAAAACAAATTTATATGCATAAATTAATATCACCGAAATAATGACAAAAGAATTTCAGGAGAAATAAAAAATATGTTTTGTATTACAATATTTTTGGATAATATTATGGTAAAAAGTCAAAATATCGCTTAATTTCTAATTAATTAAAATTTTGTTGAGAATTATAGCGAGTTTGGTAGTCCATGTCAAACGGCGCACACTATCTGCCCCCAACAGACACACACGCATTCATTTTTATTAGAAGTAAAGAAAAATTTCGATAATGATCCATCGCCGCAATATGTCTGGTATAAAATTAAGTGTCTTTATATACTAGATGGTTCACCCTGCAGTGTTTCCTGACCTTATTTTCTTTTAAATATCTAATTAATAACTTTCCATACGTCATTCCAAAAGTAAAAAAAAAATGAAACTTCAACTTGGGTTATAAACTTAAGTAGTGTTATTTTATTTGTCTTGCGGATGCTATGTTCTCTGCTTGCGCGAATCTTTTTAATGAAATTTGAAAGAATCGTTTGTATGATTTGACATTTTAAAATCCTATGAAAGTTACTAGAGCAGTTTGTGATATCCAATTGTTAATTGTTATAAGCAGTGCAGAGTTGAACATTAAGGATATATACAAAAAAAAAAAAACACCTGTAAAGTATATATATGTCGAGATTTTTCAATATCATGAGAAAAATATTGTCATTTGTTTGAGCCTTTTGTATACATTTAAAAATATTAAATATTGTATTTAAAATAATCTGTAACACCATTAACTAAACTCGGAATTTTAAACAGAAAGGTTATAACATTATTTATTGTACAATTTTCAGGACATATTATTGCCTACTCCACTATATGCAAAAATTTGTTATTTTAATTTTTATAAAAAGTTTCATTAATATATTAATATGTTTGAATGCATAGAAACAATGCTTGAATTTTTTATCTACCAAAAGTAATTTGTTTTAATTGGATTTCATTTCATTGCGAATTATAAAAATTATTTTTATTGAGTTTGGATCCTTCATTTCCATCCGTTTTGTACTCATATATGGTAGCATAAAAATTGAGTTACAATGCATACATAGAAAAAACTACGTACCCATAATGGCAAATAAAAATGTGGGTTCATAAATATGTATTAGAATTTCTTAGCACCTTCATAAAGCCTGGTAATAAGACTGAGTATGTTAATTGACGCTTCTTACTTTTCCCGTTAAGTAAAGATAATTACTTTTCCTTATCATGTAAATCTTAATGGATTAAACTTTTGTTAGTTTACAAGCTGTCTATATAAAACGATCACTGCATGTAAATTATTCAAATCTTTAAAGAAGGATAAAAATTTATTTTTTGACTTTCATATCTGACCACGCTTGTAAACAATAATTTCTATTCTCAGCATGAATCGTAATCTGTGTCATCGAAACAATAGTTTAAATCCATTAGACAATAAAAAATAATCAGTATATACAAACAATTACTGCTGAAATTTTTACTAAATGAAATTTTTCTTCGATATCATAATCAGATTTTTAATTTATGCAAAATTCATTGCTTCTCTCTTAATTAACTTTTGCAAGTTGTTAATCGTTTCATTTAATATCAGTCTAATTATGTGGTAATACTTGTATAAACAATTTTATAGTATATCAGTATACGCGGTGGTGAAATGTTTACAAGAAAAAGAAAGTATTATAAAAAATTCAGCATATAAATTAAAATAAAAGAAGATCATATTTAAGGGAATTTCTCTTGATAGCGATAATTAGCTTGTTAAGTTGCAATACAATTTCAACTATACAGCTTAATGTCGTTTATTTATTTACTAGCCGCCATTGGCGACCAGCCGGTTCGCCAGTATTACCGCTCGCTACAATTTTCAATTAAATATTTTAATTAACTGGCCTCTTAATAGATTCTCAAACAAAACATTTTTAATCTTCCAATTTTGATAATCATACCAAACTTATACTGTTGTTTAGATCCTTTCGTTCAATTTACTATATATATTTTGCTAATTTGTTGTCATTTCCGGTAAAACTTCAACTTTAATTTAAAGTGGAAATGATGAAATTGCAATTAATATTAAGATTTTTTTAATAAAGCGCTTTCTTTTATTTATCATCTTTATTGTTATTTATTTATTATTATTATTATTGAATATGAGTATTGCAAACAGAATCGCTCTGTATTTAAGTCTTATGTGAACTACAAAAAATTTTTCTTAATTTATGTAATATCTCAAAGAATAATTCAACAAAAAATTTTCAGATTCACCATAAAATTCAGTTTTTATTTTTGCTTTCAAATGGATTGAAATGATCGATAATAATATTTTGTTCCGGACCTATAAATATATTCCAAAAATTAGGAAGTCTAAATTTAATGCAGTAAGTTAACATATTCTGAGAAATATTCTTGACACACCAAATTTTAAATAAATGAATGAATGTTCCTATTTTCCACAAACAACTAAGACTTATTTATGAAGTTTTGAATGTTAAAAATTTAGAAAAACTCAACATTTTCATAATCGCAGGCCAATTAATCTTGAGAAACCTGCGCGCTAATTGGCGTATTTTCTTTGAAACGATAGATGGAAAATCTAAAATTATCCTTTTTTAATTGAATAGTGATATTCAAATTTTCATAAATCAGCCAGTTTAAGTGATTGATTTAGTTGATTGGAAATTAACTCTTTTTATTTAAAATATTAGTGTTTCACGAACATTTTGTTAATCGTGATTTCCACAGCAGAAGCTTTATGTAAAATCAAAAATTCGTTATTTATTAGAGCATTTATTGAATCAAGTTACATAAAATATAATCATTTTCCATTTAGACCATTTTAGCAGACCTGTGTCTTACTAAAGGTTTACAAATTAGCTGTGTAGCCCTGATATGAATGGATATCCTGTTCATATTAAACAAAACTTGCCTTAAATTAAAATTGATTTATAGGATTAATAATATAGAGAGTGTAAAAGATCACAAAATAATTTTTCTTAAATTTATCTTTTAGGAAAAATAATATTTCTTATTTGTTTCATGTCTTACAGATACGTGCCGAAAATTATATTTTTGCAGATTTCATTTCCAAAGAGATTTAATTTATTTTTAATTGGAGCTTTAATCAATGTGATGGTAACACTTTGAAAAAAGCTAATTTTTTCCCATGAAGGCGAAATGTGCTCGTGCAGCTTAAATTTTATTTTTATTTTGTACGAAAAAAATTGTTGAAAAATATAGTTAAAATATTTATTTAAAAATTCATTAAAAGTATAAATTTAATTTTAAGGTTAAAATATTGTTATCTTTTAAAAGATAAATTTTTGATCTTTAACTTGATGTTAAAATCGTTTTTGTGCGATAATATTTTCGGAAGTTATAGCAGAAACACGCCAAAATTTCGCTTAATTTTTAAATAAATAAAATTCTAATTAAAATTCGAAAAAATAACCCCCAGGTGCACATTCCCGGCCTCCAAGGTATACGCGTGCCAAATTTGGTAGCTGTAGGTCAAACGGTCTTGGCTGTAGAGCGCCAACACACACACACACATTGAGCTTTATTATAAGTATAGACATACGTTTTAGAATTATTTCTCCAGCACTTTACAATTATGAAAAAAAAGAACTGTTAAATAATTCGATACTATTAACATATTACTTAGCGAATATTTATAAATTATTATTAATTATAATGATTGTCGTAAATAAAATAAAACACATTTTTAATATTTATAAAAGAATCAGAATAGTTATAAGAATCAACTATTATTTCTAATTCTATTATATAGAATTCAAAATAATTCTAGATTGCAAAATCTAATTTATTTCTAAGAAGAATTTTCAAACGATAATGGTTAATAACCATCATTATATAATTGACATTACAACATGTCATAGGCAGATGTGAAATAAATATATAGTTTTATAACGGAATAATTTAAAACATTTATTTAGTAAAAAAAGATTTTAGCCATGTTTCTTCTAGATTTAAAAGGGAAATTCAAATATAAAGGTGATTATTTCTTCTTAGGTATTCAAATGAATTAAATAAATAAGCGAAAACTATTAATTAATAATTGGAGAATAACTACAGACTTACATATTTTGAGATAATTATTTTAGAAACTGAGATTTACAACTTAAGAAATGTCTAATCTTAGACAGAGCTATTCAATCTATTTTTAAATAAAATATTTTGCATATTTTGAATTTAAAGATGTTATTTTCCGCTATACCTCAGATCAAAAATAAATTATTTTCTACATATATTAAAAATGCCGTGTATACTATCTGTGAAACTATTATCTGTTAGATACGATTGCTACTTTCAAAGATTTATCTCCCTGAAGTAGTTTGGTAGGTTATAAAGTCAAAAGTATCTCCTTTGTGTAATATTGATTGCTATAGTGACCATGAGTGAAATTCTGCAGAGTATCCTTGCAGGAATTTTGGATGTGCTGTCACATAAGTCAGCTCTTCGAACCCTTTATTGAATTCTTTTGTGACGAAGATAGGTAAAATGTTTGTAGGTCAGAGAAAGAATACTTTATCTTTGAAATACATTTTACCCTTTTGCACCGTTTTATAAAAGGCTCTGGTGGAAGAAAATCCGGACAGTTATATAATTCCTCACAGACTTCTGTGTAACAAATGATTGATTCTTTCTTTTTTTTCTTTTAAAGATTTCATAAGATAAATGTATTGTTGGGTTTTTTCCCTCCCAGAACGATTCTGTTTCCTTTGTCTTAGAAATCTATGCAAGGTAAAGACAAATTCAGGTTTTTATCTAATATTATTTCCTTTATATAAGATAAAAAGATTTCACGTTATTTCTACATAATTATCAGGTTTTTATAGTAGTTTTTGATTACATATTTTAGATTTTTGTATTATATTGACATTTTTTAGATGTATATTATTGATAAAGATTTAAAAAATTAATAATGCCGTAGATCTTCTTAAAGGATTTAAACTTTCTAAGGGATACTGTAGACCTCAAAATATAGAAATTGACAGAATGAGAAGGAAATTTTGATATTATTGTTCTTTTAATCATAAAAACTAGGAATATTATTTTTCAGTTTATTAGTAAAAGCGGAGCTTGGAATTAAGCAACTCATAATTCTCACCTTTGATTTATCAAGTTAAAAATATTTAAATAATATTTCTATGTAAAATGAAACTTGACTAATTTGAAAATTTTTATTAGAATGTTGTCTCGCGCCCTTCTTGTTATTTTTACTAATATGTTGTTTAAATTTACAATGTCAAATTGAGTAATTTTTCCTTTAACTAAACAAGTCCATATGTTTATTGTCCTGAATGTAGTTGAATAAGTATTCAAACTATTGATATACTTGATATCTGTATTGATATATAATATGCTCAAACAAAAATTCAATAAAGTATTTTATATTTTCAAGAACAAATAGGCTGCCTTATATGTATATTGTACTATTTCTTTTGAAGATTCATAGAACGATAATTTTGAAAATACTTTATACTCTTTGCTTATTGAAGTTATTTCTTGCTTTTAAAATGTTAAAAGTTTGAATTATATTTATATATTTTTTATTTATTATAACTGCAAGCTATAATACTTGAATGCGAATACCACACATTTGACTCATCCCAAAGAGAAGTAGATCCATTCAAGTAATCCAACAATAGTTCAGAGGTTTAGCAGATATTAAAATATCATCGGAAACGAATTGCAAAATTAATTTGCAATACTACATTTACGAATCTACGAACTCACTGACAATTCGTTTTCATGTTACAATAATTATGCACATACTAGAAAAGAGCATAGTAACTTGTTTAATTTCATTTAAAGAAAATTTTCATAATGAATTTAGCACAAATCAGTAATTTAATATATCAGTAGTTTGAATAATTTTAATAGTTGATTGGTTATAGCTGAAGACTTGTTCTATATAATTTTAACTAAGTAATTTAAGTAAATCCATTGTTTGATCTGAATTTCTTATGTAAAATATATTATGAATTCTAATTTTCAGTATTTAAATAAGATATATTGATTTGGAACTAATTTTAATTTTTAGAACATGGCAAATTTCATTCTTTTTCATCTTAACAGGGCGGCTTCCTTTTGTTCAAAATGTTATTTTGTCAAAATAGTTTTCCAAAATAAGACTTAAATTGCTCTTAAATTGTTCTTTAATAACTATTTATTGACTCAATCAGCTGAATGACTCAAACAATATCGATTTTAATGTTTTTTTTATTTATTTAAAGTATCTTTTGGACAAACATTTCATTTGACACAATTTTTAGCATATAAGTTAATGAATTAGGACATACAACAGTAATATCTTACCGATAGTCGTTTAGTGTAGGCAAAATGATAGCAAAGAACTTTCTCTTTGAGTTATTCCCATATAATAGAATGACATTTTTGTCAAAAAATATATAAAATTTTTCCCTCCTTGAATCATTTCCAAAATTTTGAACAAAGAAATGTGTAACCTAAGCGTTCTGTTTTTGAAATGTGAAAAAAGTACCTATTTGCATTAAATCGGTGATGATTTATAAATTTGTAAATGACTCTCTGTTTCTCTCTTCGCCCTATAGGATACTGTTTGTGAAATACAAAAAAAAAAAAAAAAATTCTGAGAATTTCGACAGATGGAGCTGCAAGTAGTTTCATTGCGTAGCGCGAATAATTTTAATGTACCTAACACGACTTTCATGGCGTGATGTCCGTCAGTTGGAAGTTAATGAGAATATATGGGATTTAAATGGACATCATGTATATATATATATATGTGTGTGTGTGTGTGTGTGTGTGGATGCGTGTGTGTGTGTGTGTGTGTGTGTGTGTGTGTGTGTGTGTGTGTGTGTGTGTGTGTGTGGATGGGTTATTTGTGAGGATTTGAAATATAAGACTTATTTTAAACTTATCTGGACATATTTTGTTAACGAACTGATCATAGATTCGTAAATTTAAGAACTTTAATTCTTTATTATTTTGATTTTCAATCTATTTGTTTATACGTTATTTTCATATTGCATGTGTTAGTGATATTTATTATCTGAGCCATTCATATTTTACTGTGAATAAAACTCATGCAGAAAGTTTAAAAAAATGTATTTATAATGAGACTATATAACTTTGATTATTTAAGTGGCTAATACAGAAAATTTTGATATTGAGTAAAACTCTGAAACGCTCAAGTAGAATTTTTAAACATAATTTTGTATTCATCGATATTACTTGAAAATGCTCTTCCTTTGAAGGTAAGAACAAAATAAAAGGCATTTTATTTCGCCAAAAGCTGGCTTTCAAACACTGGCAGACAAAAGAAATTTTGTAAAATGTTCTCTCCTGTTTTAGGAATAACAATTTAAGTAGAATTCTTTAGTTGCCTTTTAATGTAACACAAAATAGTACATTCAGCTACAGGTTTTTATTTTTTATTTTGAGCAAAATTAATTTGGAAACTAGTATATATTTTCGTATCATAACGCACTAATAAAATCCATGTTATTATCATAAGATACTGCTCTCTTAGGGAGCTTGCAATTCACCCTTGAAATATCCATACAACATTAAAAGGTGCCATTTGACTCATGAGACATATTTAATGTTCAACAAAACTGCATACATGAAAGATATTTTAGTGGAATGCAGTCTTTAATCATCTGCATTCAAAGTGTAGGAGAAACCACGCTCCACTCATATCAAAGTCAAAGCAGCATAGGCAACAACAATCAATGAATCTTTTAGTGGAATTAAATATTGAACATTTCGACTCCGAGGCCGATATCTTACCACCAGGTGAAAAATAATTTGAACCACATAAATCAATGGATTTTTTAATGCAAAGAATCTTAAACACTTCCATTGTTGATAATTTATGACGAGTTAACCTTGGTCTACACAAGATTTAATTCGCACGAATCATATGTTCTTGAAAGATTCTTTAGCGGAATCGAATGTAAATTTATCTCTCCCCGAAATCAATACCTTACCATGAGGTAATCATCGTCTTACCTTAAGTGCCAAAATATCTTCAATGTAAAGAAAAAATAACTGCATTTTGAGTTATTTTAATTTTGTTGAAGTTCATATTACTTTGAACACACAGATTGGAATATGATTAATAATAGGATTGTTTACGTGTTTATACATAAGTACTCTGTACCTACACGGCATCTTTGAATATCGTCTAAATAATGGTAAATTCATACGAAAGTTTAGACAAAATTATTGATGCATGACATGAGAACTCAAACTGTGATCTTGTCCAATATTATACAACATATTTAATATTAGTTATCAGTTTCAAATATATTCGAAGGATGTACGATAAAGTAGTGAGCTTTTCAATGCTCTTCTTCTGAATAAAAATAATCTTATAGCTCCGAGTCTTCATTTCTACAATTCCTCCAGAAGTTTTCTTAATCTTATTAAAACAACTTATTTTGCCTTCAGCCAGAAGAGTTGTACACTGATGTGTAGACATTTAGGAAATTTGAAAGTCAAAATGAAAAAAAAATGGAGGAACAGAGAACACTTGATTCGATTCAGTGATTTTGTGAAAATAACAGCATGTGATCAAAATGAAAATGAAATTCTAAGAGAGAGAAAACATTTTTAAGTTAAAATTATTAATCCACTTTCTATCAAAAAGATTGTCCAAAAAATGCGTTCAAGAAAATATTTCCTTTGGCAATTTTGCAGTTTATTATGTTATTTCTTTTAAATAAACATAATTTTCGAAACTTGGTGTACAAACATTTACATCCTTTTATTTTCAATAATACTTTTTGGTTGATGCAATTAGAAAAAGATAACACTTAAAAATAAAATTGATAAATATTTAAGGTTCTTAATAAATATATCCATAATTATTTTTTTTCGAAATGTTGACCTCATTACAACAGTAGAATTTCTGACAAAAGAAAGTTATCAAAATCTGCTTTCTGGTCTCACATGCAAACAATTATCTATTTGCAAATGTGAAGATCTTTTTCTCTTTGACAATTACAAGATTATAAATTCAAATTAGTTTGAAAAATATTCCTCACTCAAAATCCAGCATAAATATTACCTCCTATTCGTTGCTAGGAAAATAGTTGAAGTGATTAATTAATGAGAAAAAGAGAGGGATTAATTTTCACGCATAGTCTGATAATTTCATTGCTCTGATGGATGACTTAAACATATTTAACTTCATTTATTTAATAAAACTAGAACGAGAAAAGTTTAAGAGGATCTCTCGGTTTGAATGAGAGAGATTGAATATCAGTTGAAATGAAATTATTTTTCTCCCCTTCGGTTTACTTAATCAAAATGGAGCTTCCGCTAACTCTCCAAAGCTACGGGCTGCAAAATTAATTGCTGAGAGATGACGAATTGCTTTTCTTTTGCACTGCAATTTGAATTGAGTACCACATCAAATAGAAATATTGAAATATTAAAAATGGGTTCGCATTATTATTCCGCTTTTTTTTTATTAATCATCAGCTCTTTTGATAATTTAATGAAATCTTCAATTTATTTCTTAATATCAGATTTCGTCGAATTGCGTTTCAATGAGATCATTTGGATTTATTAAAAAAAATCAAAGGCGCAGTAATTTTTATCAAAAAACATTGAATCATATTCGTCAGTGTGTTAAAGAAAAAGAACAGTACTTGAAATTAATTGGTGGTAATTCAATTCAATATTTTTGGATCTTTGTTGAAAAAGATAAATATTAATTCTTTTATTAAAAGATTCTAAAGTATATATCTAAAAGGATTTTGAAAAATGTAATCAAATAATTTAAAAAAATCCTTAATTGATGTTATAGTAATATTATATGGAAGAATATATAATTGAACAGTGGACATAACAGGGTCAAACTCCGTTACTAATTAAAATGCCTTCTCTTAAACAAGTATTTCAATTTTCTCTTTGAGTGATGAATGATATTAAAAAAAATAATTATTAAATTTTAGAAAATCATCCACAAATTTTAAAAATTATATAATATTCAATTTCTTGCATATTATTATGAAGTTCACTCATATGAAATTATTATTTTTAATTACCATTTTTTATATCAAAATAGCTATTAATATGAAAACAATGCTTTATATACTTACACATACACACATTTCCTTTTTATACATTTACAATTCATTCGAAAAATATTTTGCTTCTATCATTTGGTTGTAAGAAAATGCCTAAAAAAATAATAATGATGGTATCTAAAATCAAAAGAAACAATAAAATGTTATATTTGTCCTCTCAAGGATATATTATTGGCAAATTTGAAAATCTTAGTTCAAATTATCTGTTACAAATATACAATTTTTTTTTCATTATTATCATGATATTTTGTATAAAAGTATGAACTATTTAATAAGCCCTACAAGAAATATTTATATTATTGAATTTCACAGGTAAAATGATTAAAACTGTATTAAGAAATAAATTTATGAACCTTCCCCCTCCATAACTACTATTGGCTCTTAGGTCGGCGGTAACGGAGTAATTGACCATAAAAAAATAACTACTACTGACTTAATTTGCCAATAGTTTTAGTGAAGTTTTATATCATATACCATGCAATCAACAAAGACATGTATCTTCAATCATAAAGATAAAAGGAGAGCTTATTTTAAATTAATACAAAATAAAATTAATCATTTATTCTACTTCTCCACGCCGAATATGTCTAGCTGATTTTAATATCTTAGAAATATTTTTTTAAATTTATTTTATCTTTGTCAGTTCAGCTCACATCAATTTCACTAGAAATTATTTAAAACATTTCAATGATTCCATTTTTTACAATATGGTATGCTTGCTTTTATAACATATACATTTTAGGATAGATAATTCTTCTGTTTCCTTTGAATGTTTATGAAATTATGAATAAATTATGTCAACAAGAATGTAAACAAAAGGCCTTTAATGAATATTCAATGATGCAATTTAATGAATGTTAATTGAAACATTCGTATCCATTCAAAATTTGCCTTATTCTATGCATATTCAGCCAAAAAAAGTCAATGAACATTTTGGAGCTCCAGTATTGTTTGAGAATATTTTCCTTTTCTAAATATATACTTACAACTGATAAATCGCAAACTAAAACCCTTATGTTATTCTATAAAAAAATAATAAATATTTTTTCTTGACCTAGATAGAATTTCTTTTAAATACTTTAGCTGTACCTAACTTAAATAAAATGACCTAATTCACGTAAAATACTTATATAAACTTTACTATAGAAGATAATTTAAACGCTGATAAACTCTTCTAGTTATGCCCTGCATCATAAAGTCAATTAATGTAAACTAAAAATATGTTCTAAAGCCTTTTAAACAACTTTGAAGTGTTTATATATTTAAGAGGAAAATGAACTGTCCTTACGAAATAAGAATAATTTTAATTATAAGTGTAATCATAGTCATTATTATGATTTTAAATACTTCAAAGAAAGTCTCAGCAAATAATCGTATCACTCGATAGACATGGAATAATACTTGAGTAAAAACTTCACTTTCGTTTTAGAATAATGAACTAAATATATGAGAGGCAATAAAATTAAAAACAAATATATTAATGTCATAGAAGTAAATTGAGAATACATTCAGATGATGAAAATGACTCCCATTTATTTCGCTCATCAATGATATTACAACTTTAGAAAGAAAAATTGTGTAACTACAACTTGCCATTAAAAGTCAGTTATAGAAAGAAATTTCATGTATAAATGGAACAGATAAACAAAGTATTTTATGATTTTTGAAAAGCATTTAAAATAACTTTGTTAAATATGAAACATTTTTTTTTCTTGAGTTGAAAGGACATCATTAATACTTTTTTTTAAATTTTATATGGTACATTCTAGACATTTATCTTCATAATATTTTTAGATTAAAGAGAGAGAGAGAGAGAGAATAAGGAAAAGATTGAAAAGCACTAGACATCTTCTCAGATTAAATAAATTTTAAAAGTTTTGTTTCAATAGAATATTAAACTTTATCGCGTATTCTAATATTTCCATTTCAATATCAGCTTGAATTATTTGAAACTTAAATGTGGCTTTATTCCTTGTAAATAAATAAATCTACTATTTATGGAAACTGATCATTTTCATGCCATACTAACAATAAATAAAATATCCCGATTCTATCTGTATTTT
>JAPMOR010107982.1:324-16080 GCA_026543865.1 Argiope aurantia | reverse complement strand
TAAATAGGCTAGATAAAATTGACAATTATTTTCTTTATTGTTAAAAACGTTTCAGTTTTGTGATAAAAGCGATGCCATCATGCATTCAATCTAATGTTGCAAGGTAGATTATTATTGTGAGAATTGATATAAGCTGAAGAGCTTTCACCGTCTGAGTATGGCATCCATTTCCCTGTCTTCAATGTTCTTTACGATTTTATCTGATAGTAAAATGTGCATAGTAATTATTTTTTTAATTCCTTTGTCTTTTATATTTTCCAGTGATATGAATGCAAATTATGGAGAAACTGGTAATTTTTTCTTCATTGAGGGCACAGAAATGGCTACACACAGCATTTTTTTCTTTTTGAGAATATGTTTCCTTACTTTTAACTGTTTGTTTTAATTCTTTTACGATACATGAAAAGATTCTCTATACGATACATCACACGATACATCAAAGATACAATACATCACATTCTCATATAATTCGTACAATTCATATGCAGTTGTATAACGGAAAAAAATGATCTTTTGATTATCTTAGGGATATGATGATAATGATGTTGAAAATATCTGTATCTTGAAATCATATTTGAGATCCAATCACCTTTTTTTGACACGTGCAAATGTACTTGGTTTGAACCAATACTCAACTTCATTGATAATTTTATATACTTTCGTAAACAAAACGTGTATCTCCATGAAGCATTTGTTTTTCTTTTAATGACAGAAGATTCTTTATCATTCGGTAATTGCCTAATTGTTCAATCTATTACATTACTCAGTATTATTACAAAAACTGCTACAACCTTATTTTAGCAAAACCTTATGGTAAAAAAATTACGAGACTTAATATTACTTGTGTTGACTGTGCGTAACTCAAATATTTTTCCCGCTTCAGCTTATTTTAACTAACTGGCTCTGCACGAACGGAATAATACCGATTGCAACCCAGTACCTAGAAGACCGAGCCTGGTTCAGCTTTTCTTTTCAACGTAAAAATCGTTTTTTTTTGTTTTTGTTTTTCTTGAGAAAATGTTTAGATACGAATCATATACAGATTACATTTGAATATTTTTCACTCTTACCTACATGTGAAATGCTATTTAAATAAAATAAATCATGAATGAATTTAATTAAAAATGTTATTCGAATTTATTAACAAAGTAATTGCATTGTTGCTATTGGATGTTAGCCGAATGTATTCGTAATCGGATAATGTCATATAGGGCCAACTTAAGAAATTTTGAGGCCTCAGTAAGTTATCCTCATGTAGAAGCAATACAAGTAGCAAAAATATTTACGAGATGGTGCTATAATACCCTTGTCAACATGAGAGCAGATAGAAAAAGACTCTAAGTTACAAAAAAAAAAAAAATCAAGAAAGAACTTAATAGGAAAACTTAAAAAAGCCTTTAACACAAAATATTTAAATAATATATATGTTACGGTCAAAACCCAAAGTACGGCCAGTGCGCGAATTGGCCGGCCAATTCGCGAACTGGCCAAGAGGTTTGGCCAAAGTCCGAAATACTTGCAATTAATATTGTATTTTCTACTTTGGCTGGGAATCCTTGGCCAAAGCCCGAAGTCATAATCTATACTTTATTTGTAAGTTCAATGTGTGTTTGTGTGTGTTGGCGCTCTACAGTCCAAACTGTTTGACATACATTTATAAAATTTGGCATATATATATACCTTGGAGGTCGGGAATGTGCACCGTGGAGAGATGTTTTAAATATTTTTATTAGAATTATAATTAAAAACAAAGCATAATTTCGGCGTTTTGCCGATATAACCAGAAAATAATATAGCACAAAATCGATTTTTGCATCAAATTAAAGCTCAAAAGTTATCTTTTTAATGATACCAATGTTTTAATTTATAAATTATGCGTAGAATTTTAATGAAATTTTAAAGAAATATTTAACCATATTTTTCAATAATATATTTCGCTCAAAATAAAAATAAAATTTGATCTGCACGAGCACGTCAAATTAAAAAAAAAGCTTGCTTTTATCAACGTGTTGTCATCACATTTTTAGAAGTTTAAATTAAAAAATTAATCAAATATTATTGCAAATTTAATAAATAAAATGGTATCATTCGGCAGGTGTCTGTATAAAATGAAATAAAAAATTAAATATGATATTTTCTGAAAAGTAAACGGAGGAAAAGTTTTCAATGAGTTTTGATAGTACCTATATTTTTAATTCAATAAAACAATTTAAGGCAAACATAGTTTGATATATTTATAATCATTCTAATCAGTGACCATCAGCTAATTTGGGGCATACATTTGCTAACAAAATGGTCTAAAGGGACTAAATAATTATATTTAATATAACTTTAGTCAATAAATACTCCGATGAATCAGAAATTTTAAATTTTTACATAGGTTTTCTGATCTTTCAATCATATTTAACAAAATATTCTTGAGGCACCAATATTTTAAATAAAAAATTTTGAACTCCAACCAACTAAACCAATCACTAAAACTGACTGATTTATGAAATTTCAATATCACTCTTCTATAAAAACTGGCAATTTTAGACTACTTCACTGACTGTTTCAATGAAGATACGCTTATCTTCTGACAGAATTTCTTGACAGTGATTATGAAACAGGCCTGTGATTATGAAAATGTTGATTGTTCTAAAATTGATGCATAAAAATTTCTTAAATCGGTCAGATTCATCGCAGAAGATAGGGACGTTTATTTATTTATTTATTTAAAAGTTGAAGTGTCAAGAGTATTTCGCAGAATAGGATTCCTTGGGACAAAAAGACTGTGTAAAATTTAAAATTCGTAATTTTTTCATATTTTCATTTATTGACTGAAATGAAATAAAATATTTTTATTTGCATCATTTAAATCTTTTGAAAGTAAAAAATTAATTTTACGATGAATCAGAGAAATTTTTGTTGAATAATGTTTTAAGATATTATATGATTTATTCTGCAGTGCACATATAATTTCACTTCCAAACGACTTTGATTTCAATTTTCAAATTTTCAAATAGACATGGTTAGTATCAATATAAAAGGATTTTATATGATTGCATTTTAAAATTTCCACTTTAATTTAAGGTAGAAATTTTATGGATATTGATAGAACATTAGAGAAAGTAGTACAATGAACAAAACTGTTTAAGGCCTACGTAAAAGTATGACTGAATCATATAACTACCAAAATATGAAGCTCAAAAATATTTTGCAGAAAAAGTTACTAAGAGAACAAGTTACATTAATTGAAAATTTTAGCGATCATTAATACTGGCGAACCGGTTGGTCGCTAAAGGCAGCTAGTGGTAAATAAATATAATGACATTTATGTATAAAATATAAATAAGGTCATGTTGTAGGTGAAATTCGATAGATGGCGCCAACAAAGAAATGTCTTTAAATGATATTAATAACAAAACTACAGGGTGTTTCAGTAAACAGTTTCAGAACTTCTAAGAGTGGTAGGGTACATCCTTACAACTCGAAATCATAGAGCAATGTGGAGTCGGAAATGCTTTCCTGAAGCGGTGTTGTGCACTGAAAACCATAATGAAAAGAGACCGTAAATGAGAAATCGTTTTAATAATACATGAAAAGAAGCAAAAGGTACACGGATTAAAGTAAATGTTCGAAGTTTCTTCTACGGGCTACAATGCATGCCTCACATCTCCGACACATGGACATGCAAACATTCTAGAATACTCCAGGCATATCTCGAATCTCTCCGGCAGCTACTGCGATTATTGCACCGAGCTCCTCAGCAGTGTCAACTAGCTATTTCATATGACCCCAGAAATAAAAATCAAGACATGATAAGTCGGGTGACCGAGCAGGCTAACGCAGCGGACCCCAACGTCCGATCCACCATTGACCAAATGTGACATCCATGTAGTTACGAACATCTCCGCTATAATTGGCAGGGGCTCCATCGTGTTTTAACCACGTTGTCTGTTGCATCGATGCAGAAATCTGTTCATCTCTCAAAAGTTGTGGCAATACTTGCTGCAGAAAGAGCAAGTACGTAGGTCCGGTTAGACGACCCGGTAAGAGGTAAGGTCCGATGAAGTGATCTCCCACAATACCGGCCCATACATCGATCGAAAATCGATTCAGTGCTGCACGACTTCGTATTGGATGCGGGTTCTCGACCGCCCAGATATGATCGTTATGCGTGTTGAAAATTCCTTCCCTTGTGAAGGATGCCTCATCGGAAAACAACACTTCATCAGGAAAAAGGGAATTTGTAGCCCATTTTCCCTGGTACCACTGTGCGAATGCAATAAGAGGTACATAATCCTCTGGTTTCTGTATCTGGACACGCTGC
The DNA here is from genome assembly GCA_026543865.1 of Argiope aurantia. Classification (NCBI taxonomy): domain Eukaryota; kingdom Metazoa; phylum Arthropoda; class Arachnida; order Araneae; family Araneidae; genus Argiope; species Argiope aurantia. The sequence continues at coordinate 11,768 of JAPMOR010107982.1, read as the reverse complement.
ACGTGAAACGGATGCATGTCTTCTGCTCGTAGAATCCTCCAGACGCTGCAATGGGAAACCCCGACTGCATTTGCTACATTTCGTGTACTCGTTCTTGGATTCCCCTATATATGCTTCAGCACATTCTGTTCGGCGTTTGCATTTCGTGTTGTTCTTAACCTGTCCCTGTGAAATCTTTTTAATGTACCTGTATCAGCTAACCTCTTGTGCAGTCTTGCAAAGAAATTATGACTGGTAATACGCCTCGTCGGATATCGTTCCGCGTACAAACGCTGTGCGGCTTTCTCACTACAATTTGCAGTGAAATGCATATCGGCTAACTCTGCGATCGTGTAATCATCCATCCTACTAACTTGGCGTTCTTGTGCGAAATGAAGATTCCCTGCATGAAAGCTCGGACTTTTCGCACAACGCCATCTACCGCGTCAGAAAAACATTTCTGACTGCCCATGGGTATAAGATTTTGGTTCGTCAGGATATACCCTACCCCTCTTAGAAGTTCTGAAACGGTTCACTGAAACACCATGTATATTTCCTTCATATTTGTTTTAGTTAGCCCTTATATTTGCTATTTGTCTTTGCAAAAAATTTCATATTTTTGAAGCGATATTTCGGGAGACAATGTGATCTGGGATCTTTAACATTAGGTCCATGGAGCGGAAAAAGACAAAGGATCACCCTTAAAGGTAGTTGAAAATTGAGTACTCAATTTGCCTTTGTATTCATACACGATACGCAACGCCTTTGCTCAAGATATAATGAGTTGATTTTGACGGGCGCAAATCTAATCTTCACGCTATCACGTTGTTACAGCATATACGTTCAATGAATAACTTCTATTATGGCTTTAATATGAGAACAGAATAACACGAGATCATATTTTTATATATTACAAGTTTATTTTTAACTCAGAGGTGTCACTTATATTTGAACTCGTTTCTGAAACAATTGTACTTTGAAAAAAAAAAAAAAAACAGTACACAGAAGTATTTATCTTTAAATACTTCATTTTTAGCAGTGTGTAAAACAATCTGCTCTTGATTCCTTTCTTCCTACTTTGGCCGATCGTCCCAAGCCTCTTCGCGAATTGGCCGGCCAAAGCCCGAAATCGGCCAATTCGCGAACTGACTAACGTTGCCGTGAATTAATTTCTGAAGAAATTAAGTGGTGTTTATCTTTCGATCGCTTATTAAATATACCTTTGGGAATATCTAATATTCATTTTATAAATCACATTTCACACTTCATTTTTCATGATTATTTTGCTTTATTCTTTGATTAAGTAGTTCATTTATTTTAAAAAAAATTATATACAGCTTACATTTTCATGATGTGATTCTAATTTTTAAGTTTTGAAACGAGTAAAAACCTAAATAATCTAAGAAAAGTTATGAAATCAGGAAAATGTTGATATTAAATGTTTTCTTAATTTCATTATTAATATCGCAATATGTCGTTAATGTTACATTAAATTTTAGTACTGAAACTTGAAGAAATTTTGTGTTAAAGTGTGAATATTTTATTAAAGAATGTTGCAAGAATATTTTATTACTTTTCGTCATATTTACAACAGAAGACATGTAAATCAAACAAAGAAAAAATAGTCTATTAAATCATTTAGGGCAATTTTCGAATTAGAGGGCAGTGCAAGTTTCTAATGATTTGATAATTAGCTTTTCTGAATAGATTAAATTGCAAATTCTATGTCATGCATATACCACATAGCAATATTGTGATTGAAAATAAATACTCATATCTAATAAAAAATTTAAAAAAAATTTAAGATATTTTTAAATAAAAAGTATTAAATTAGAAATTGTACTTTAGTAGAAAGGTACATTTTGCTTAGCTGGGAAATAATATAAATTTTAGAATAAATACTAAAATTACATCAATTTAAATTAATTTCAATAATTGTCACATATCAAAATTCATAAGCGCATTTCAGAATTTGTAAATCAATTTTATTTGTAAATTCCTCAATTTATAATAGAAAATATAGATGAATCTAAAATGGATGGGGAAAATATTGCTTTGAACATATTTTTGATATTATTTTCAAAAAATAAAGGTAAAATAACGCAGAACAAATTCAATGTCTAAGAAATAAGAAATTAATAGAAACTTATTGGCTGAAATTCGGATATATATTTATATTTCTAAAAATAAGGGGCTGAGTTTCTTGGAATTCAATATTTGCTACATTGTATAACTTTCTAAATCTTACCCCCAAAAAGGTAAATGTAATTTAAGTTTTGTTTGGTAAGTTTTTCAATTAGAGATCAACTTTCCTTTAAGAATTTTGAAATTATTGCGAAAATTTATTTCTAAGAATTCCAATTGAAACATTTTTGAGGAAATAAAAGAAAAGTAAAAGAATATACCTTTGTGTAAAAATTTATCTATATCATAATGATACTGGAGAAAGGTGAAATTTCCTTCTTATTTGTGAAATGAGAGTAGAATTAGGATTCTTTTACATAATTTCTAATTAATTTGTCAGGATGCTGTCTAAGCTATGTTTTTGTGATATTGCACGCAGTAACAATTTTTTGAGCTTCTTTGTTTATTTTAAAGCAGGATAATGCAATAAAAAAAACGATTTTTTTCTAAAATAATCGTTTTTTTAAATTATTATTATTGATGTTTCTTTTTATAAAACCATTATAATTTTGTTTCTAAGCCTATTTTTTTTGGAATTTGCACTGATTTGTGTATTTAAATTTAAATACGTTTTAATGATTTTTTTAAATTTTAATTTTAGATAGATTTTTCTCATAAAAAAACGTAATGAATTAAAATCTAATGCATATTTTTTGTATAAATTTTGTATAACAATTTATCAGTGTTTTCTGCAATTACTGAATATACAATAATTAATCTGTTCAATTAGAAATATTTTATATTTGCTTCAATGCGTCACAATGTGGAAAAAATTAAAAATTTTATATTAATTATCATTAAAACCCTTACAGTTGGATTATGCATAGAAATACAGCTTATTTTTTAGTTCAGATAGTAGAAAAGATATTTTTAAAGTGTATGCAAATTTTAATCGACATTTGATAAACCTGTAAAATAGAAAAATTTGCTTTACATCTTTTTTTAGATAAATAAATAAAAACATTTTTCAATTGGAAAAAAAATCACCACTATACTATTTTTGTATATTTTGGTTCCATAGATATTTTTTCAATCTTTTTGATGCAAATATTCAGACATATAACTATTTTCGAACGTTTTTCAAAAAGTTCAACCCGAACTTAATTAAATACCTTAATGCAAACTATTTTAAGAAGCACCTTCACATAATACCTCTCTCTTAACCTGCTTGACATAAGTTTCATCGAAGTAAATGTGCATTATTTCTGAGAATATATTTAAATAATAAGTGAAAAAAAATCAGGTTTATTTTATCTGCTTGCGATATTGAAGTGAAGGACAAGGGATATTCAAGTGAAAAGATACGAAGCGTCGGAACAACGTAACTCTTAACATGCCGCTATGGGAGCTATGGGAGATATTCTCCCATAGCCTATGCCGCTATGGGAGAATATATTAAGACATCAAGGGATGAGATTGGAGTCTTCGGCGTAGATCGGAGCATAAGCGGGCACCCGCATACGCAGAAGAGAGCAGAGGCTCTTATAAAGAGGGCCATCCAATTTATGTTGCAGTGCATATGAAGACAAGATGGTGTTCAAATTAACTCCGTTGTGTACTGTGAGGCATTCCGAAGTCTGCGCAGGTTCATTATGAACAAAAGACCGGGGCTGCTCACGGAAGGTGTGGTTCTTCTCCATGATAACCCGAGAGAAGAACCACACGTCTTCAGTGTCACACACGCGGCATTGACAAAGTTTTAGTGTGAGTAGCTCTACAATCCGAACTACAGCTCGGACATGTCGCCCTGCAATTTTCATGCGTTTGCTGGCCTAAAAAATATCTAAAAGGGAAGCGCTTCAACTCGAACGTCGAAATCAAGGACGCTGTGAATAACTGGGTCTCGTCACGGCCACGGGAATTCTGGGAACAAGGAATCGTTAATCAATGCGATCGTTGTGCTCAGGCCTTTGTGTATACTTTGAATAAATTCTTAATTTATATATTGATACCCACTATACGTCTATATTTATACCCGCAGTGTCGTTTCATACCTTTTTATTTGAACACTTGTATTAAAATATCGATTACATTAATTTAGCCTTAATTACGCCTTCTATTAATTTTTTGAAGTTAATTAATTCCGACTCGATAACAGTGAAACAAATAAAAACGCATTTCACTAAGCCCAATGTCTCACAAAATGCAATTGAAAATTACATACCTTCATTTTAAAAACACTGTGTTCAATTATTCTGATGTATCTAATAGTTTAGAAGAAATTTTATTTCGAAAGATTTCTCTTGCAATAGATTCTGTATAGTAAATGATATACAAGTTTTTTTATAACCTCGTTGTATATAAAGTTGTTAAAAATAAATATAAAACTTTTTTTAAACTTATATATGAAATGACATGAAACATTTGTGAATTTATGATGAATAGTTTTCTTTTCATTAACATGATCAGAATAATATTAGCTATATCATCTTTATACATTTTCTTTATTTTTATTACACGTCACAATGAATATGACAACTTCCAATAAATTATAAAAACTATATTTTAAATTCTTTATTTGGTTCTATTGGATTTTAAATAAAAGTTTTCTCATATCACTCTAATAATTCGGAATCTTATTACCTTTATATACAAAAATACACATACGGAAAATGATTCTTTTGCAAATATATTTTGCCAAAATAGTGATAAAATAATTGCATAAGGATACGATTAAAGTAATTCAGACTGAATTAAAGTAATTGTTGAATGCAAATGCGATATGAAACATCAGAAAGCAACATCATGATAATTGGACTTTTTAGAAAATTTTATTATCCCCCTTAAGATGAAAATCAAACTGATTAGGTGGTTAATAGAAAAAAGTACGATTTGGTGTATATTTTATCAGATTTCTCAGATCAGAAATTTAAAAAAAAAAAATTATTTATAGATAGCTTATCAAGCGAAATATTTTCAATTAAATTATGGAAAGAATGAAAATTTTCTATCTTAAAAATATTTAAGATAAATTTTAGTAACAAAAATAAATGTTCAAATTTAAACCCCTCGTTATATGACTTCTATTCCCAGACTCGAAACAAAAAGAAACATCCCGACAAAAATAAATAACTTTGTACCTTTTCCCCTTTTACATGCAAATCCACGTCATTACATATCTATGAAAATATCGAAGTCACTTTAAAGATGTTTTCTTATTCAAAATCTTTCTAAGCCTTATCTTAAGTTTCAATCTTTTGCTTAAAGATGATATTTTTATGAAAGGAAATATTCCCAGCCTATCCTGGATACGTGTCAACCAATCACAAGCGTCAATTTATAAGCCTGCTCTCCACCCTCAAGACGACACGAACAAGGGGGTAGATAACAAATATCGTGTCGGGGGATTTCTTACATACACTTTTCCTAGTCATTAGCTCCGTCTTCCTCCTTTGTCATTCTTTTCTGGGTGTTTCATAAATGAAATACCGGCCCGTTCTGCTTTTCTTCTGGTCGCCTTACGATAAAACTAAAAGGTGAATGAGTTTGTACATCAATGTCAATAAATAAAAGGAGTGGAATCTGCAATCTTCAGCTCCTTTTAGTGTGTCTCCTTGACGGAGGAATTTTTATCAAAGACGATAAAAGTGATTAATTTTCAATTTGATGCACTTTCTTGGTATGAAAAAAGCAGAGGTGAAATCGATTGTTTTTACTTGTTTTTTACACTTTTGGAGTGAAACCTTTTTATAGGCGTTTTTCGTGAAGCTTAAACTTTATGTTGAAGATGTCAAGATAATTTACTGGTCTCTGAATGAATTTTTTTTATAAATACCCAATTCATTACAACTTTAGTAACTTTATAAATTTCTACTTTTAAAATTAAAGGCTGCGTTTAATTGTTGAATTAATTCCAGTATTTGATGTTTTTAGAAAAAAGAGTTAGGAAATAAATTAGTATCTGTTTTTCCTCACAAAGCAAGTTTAAAGATTAATAAAATTATTCAATACTATCTTAAATATGAATATTCTAAGAACTGAAAATTTGGTAAAAATTTATTTATTAACAGAAAATTCATAAAATTCTTTGGTTAATATTAAAATTATTTTTATTCAGTTTTTTTTAAACCTAAATGTGGGTTCAACATTTTATATTATCTAACAAAGACGTATGTGGCTCCTGTTGTAAATATGCAGTAAACATTTGTAAATATTCAGTTCATAATAGCATTTATGCTCATAATTTCTCTTCGATTACTATGGGATAAATGAGATAAAATGTGATTCCTTACTTTTCTGCAAAAATTTCTTAATTTAATTTAATTAATTGACTTAATGATTAATTGTTATTTTTTTTAGTACATGCCACACATCATTCTTTTATCATTTCATGTTTACCAAGTTTGTATAAAATTTGCAGATTTAGTTAGACATAGTGCAGTTTCAGACAGACATGACAGAAGGAATTTATAGTCTTTCGCTTTGTAAAGTAATTAATTCACAGGATAAAACCATGTACTATTCTAATACTGAAAGTAAATAAAGGTGACATGGTACCAAAAAAAATCATTAAAAAATTGGAAAATTTTTATGGACTCGCATGATAAATTGTATCTATCTAAACGGAATTGTAAAATTTTAGAGCTGTATCTGTGGTTTTTTTAAAATTATTAAATTATGTTATTGAAAAGTTTTTGATGCCTGACAGGATTGAAAGAAATTTAGCCACACCCACTTTTCAGATCATCTGCTAAAACATAGCCCGATAAAAAATAAATAATTTTATTTTTCTACCAGTCCCAAACATGTATAATTCTATTGAAATGAAGTAAGTCAATTAGTTTGGTATAAATGCGATTTTCCTTATAAGAAATAATGTTTGAACTTGTAGATTTTTTTTTCGTTTTTTGTATTTTCGAGAATCTGTCTTCTAAATCGATAAAAATAAAGGTGATCCTTTTTTATATATTTGTTAATTTGTGTTTATAACAGAAATATGCATTTGATCAATTCTGGTATGTGTTATTATTTTTTATAGTGGTATATGTATTATTTTGATGTGGTTATGATTTTTGAAATATTGATCATTCAAAGGGTTTTCTTCATATATTCATTGAAAAGTATAATATTTTATTTTAATAATTTTTTGTTAATTTTTATTTTAAACAATTTAGAATAAATTTACTAGCATTTTGTGAAAGTTACAGACATATTGGATGAATTTTATATCATTGTATTGATGAATAAAAGCTCTAAATTCCTTTTTCTCCACATATTATTTCTCAAAATGTTTTATAAAATTAAAGTAGTGGTGTGAAATTTTTTGATAATGCTCTAAAATATATCCTTCATTAGATTTGCTATGAAAATAGCTCTAAAACAGGTAGTATTTTTCTTTTTAAAAAAAAACCCTTCAAAATCAAAACTAATATGTTTTTCAAAATTTTTTTCGTGTTTCACAATAAACAAATAAAAAATGAAAATTTACAGATCCTTAGCAGGAGGAAATCCATAGCAAATTATATTTAGAATATCAATAGATACATGGAAAAAATTGTAAAAAAATCCGCATTTTTTAAAAAACTATAAAGATTTAAAAAATTTTAAAACTTAAATTTTACATTTTTTTAAAATTTTTCAAATAATTTTTGTGATGAAAGAATGTATGAAGAATATTTTTAACTACCTCTAGAAACATTTGCATTTTTTAAAAAAAGCCTTAGTGATTTAAAAAAAGCTCAGTATTTTTTAAATTAAATTTTTGTAAGGAATCTTATGGAGTACTATTATAGATAAAATACCATTAAAATGTAATTCCAAACATTAAAATTAAAAAAAAAATGTTTAGATGGTTTTGTGCCACATTAATCTGCAACATTATCAGAACGTATATTTTTTGCAGCGAATTTTAAATGTAGGTAGAGGATTCCATATTGTACTATATAAAACTGATGAGACAGGCGAAACATATTCATAGAATTTTAAAAGCAATGTGCATAATTTACAATTTATATCAACTTAACTGTTAAAGAAATTAGTGGGTTGAATTTTAATCAAAACTATATATTAAACAAATAGAAGTTGTTTAATATACATATTAAAACTCCTGTTTAAATGTATTCTAAATTATATATAGAGACAAACTGAAATAATTTATCTTCCAAGAACAAGTTCCTAGAGTATAAAGTCAAAAGTTCCCATTTGATTGATTACTTTTAAGTGAGACACTGAAGTTCTGCTAAGCATTCTCGTATGAACCTTTGGTTTGTTGTCACATAATTCAGCTCTTTTATCCCCTTATTGATTTCTTTTGTGACGAAAATAGGTAAAGTGTTTGTAGATCAGAAAAGGGCTATTATATCTCTGACATGCATTTTACCTTTCTATAAAAGGCTCAGGTGGCTGGAAAACCAGTAAAGTTATATAATTCCTCGCCCCCTTGTTACAAATGATTGATTTCATCTTTTATTTTTAAACAGTGAAAAGATAAATGAATTGTTTGGTTTTTCCAATTCAATTCCGAAACATTTGTCTTTTTATTATATCTTTTAAAGCCAACGTTTGAGGTTTGTAAGAATATTTATTATATTATTTATACCTTTAAAGTCTGAATAGTTAAAGGTAGTTTTGATCTAAATAACTATATTGCGTTTTGAAAAGAACTTAAAATCTAAAATATGGTAAAAAGACAGAATTATTTTTTATCCTACAATGAATTATTTTCCTTTCACTGTGGAGGGAGTAAAATAAAGGTAAGAAAAAATATAAAATGACTATTAATCCCACTTGTAAAATTTTAAATATTCCTCCTATTGTCTTAGGTAAAGGCTAAAATGTTAAATCTTAAGACAGAAAATTTCGAAATTTAAATATAATATCCTTCAAAAATCTTAAATAAATATATTTGAACTTCCTAATTTAATGTTTCTATGCATTTTTGATGCATTTTTTTCTAGATAACATTATTCTTAAGGAGGAATTCGAGAAGTTATATGAAATGTTTAAGAAGACTTAGGATTCATGATGTGTATACTAATAAGAAAAATTCACAGACATATTTTTTTGTTTTTGTTTCATAAGCCTATGCCTTTGATTACAAGCGATTCTGGAAAAGTGTACGTATTTTTCAGACTTGTTCAAATTACAAAGATTTTCTATTAGTGGACATCTATTCTTAAGGCTTTTCATTCACATTAATTTAAAAAAAATTATCCATTATATTAAGAAAGTGGTAAATACTGCAAAATAGATTAAGAAAGTGGTAGATAAGAAAGTGGTAGATACTGCAAATGATTCCTAACTGCAATTCTTAGGTAGAAATTAAATATTATTTCTTTGTCCTCAGATTTCAAAGTTGAAACTCTAAGACTAGAGTTTTATAGTCGGTACAGTAGATTCGCTGCAAGTAAATATATTAAAAGAAAAAAAAGTAAACACCAGATATATGCATATTAGGAATATTCAATACAATTTTTCAGTAAAATTTTTACTGCTTGTCATTTTTATTATTTTACTAGTAAGAACTAAATATGGAATAGAACGCAAATTATTTATATTGGAAAGTACAATAAAAGATTTTGAATTGTGGGATATTATCTAATATTTTATAAAATAGATAAATATTCTTCAAAAATATGAATTATGGTTATATAAAACTAACAGATTCAAAACATTTTATGCAAATTGATTGGTTAAGATTAATTTCGACTTCAATTGATTTCAAACCCATAATACCACAGATTTGTTGATACCACAGATTTGTTTTAAATTGAAATATCATTTTGGAAATATATACAATAAAACAAAAGAAACCGAAAATAAATGTAGATGTATCTGTTGGTTTCTAGATTAAAAAGTCATCCCAGTTATATTTCTATTATTACGTATATTACAAAAATACAAAAATGTCCGTAATTCTTTTGATTTCGTATAAATAGTTGCTAGTTATAGATGAATATTTAAATGTTTTATTAGAAGCATTTCTAACTCATCTTGAACATCATTAATTGTACAAAAATTAGCTTACCCAAATTCAATCTAGTTAAGATCTTATATTTAAATTTAAAGTAGATTTCGAAATAGTTTATAAGGATTTTTAATTCAAAAATTTTACATAAATCTGCTAACGGGTTCATTCGCAAGGTAGGAAATTAATGAATGGTTAATACATTTCCCCGCTTTCCCGATGCAATTATGTGTCATTTGCTTTTTAAAAGTTCTCAATCATGTCATATAATAATATAGCAATATTTTTGATGGTTGGTTTGGTTTGACTTAAATATCTATATGAAGGCAGTTATGCTTCAGATGTGAAACTATCATTAATATTCTTTATTCAGATTAATTTGAAAATTCAAATACGATCTTAGCCAAATTCAATCTAAAGAGAACAAGTTTCAATTAGATTCTATAATGCAGCAGAATATTTAAGATAATTCAGTTTAGTTATCTTGATGTCTAATGACGAATGATAATGAGAGTTCAATTTAGTTTTAATAATTAGGCTGTATTAAGCCAATCACTTCATATGGTAAAATAAATTAATATCATTTCTAGAATTTTTCAGAAATTCTTCGAAAAAATGATAAATATTTTTTACTTTTGTCCTTTTACTTTTATTTTTTGTCTTTTTACTTTTATTTTTTTTATGTCCTTTTACTTTTAAATGATGTTTCTTACTTCATTTTAGAAGTATCAGTTAAAAAATATATATAATGTTTTTTTTTTTAATTTTTTTAAAATACTATGATATTTTTGAAAATACTATTGGAATAAAGGCATCGACAAGTGATATTTGTTAAGAGCTTTGTCTTTGAATTATATGAATTTATCAAAGAAATATTTCATCTTAATTAATGAGTCGTTTATAATAGACAATAATCAAGAGAATCAATGAATAAAAAATAAAGCTGCCCATAACTTTTTTCAAAATTATTTTACAATCACCATTAATCATATTTTTGATTTATCCTGATTGCATTTTCTGGCAACGATTTCTGACAAATAATAACATCCTTGATTGGAAATCGCTGAACAGAACAAATATTTTCTTAATTTTCTTTAGAATAGGAATTACAAGACATTCTGAGTATTATTCATCAGATTGATATTCAGTTCATAACAATTAATATCATATTCAGATTAAATGATTTTCAATAATTGTGATTATTAATTACACTTTCAGCAATTTCATGTATATTAAAGCATAGTTTTTTTTATGAAATTCACCTATATATCTCTAACCCAATCTAGTCATTCAGTTATTGAACATAATATCGAACACTGATGCGATAAATACCTATAATTAAATGGTGAATGTTCAAAAATGATACAAAATAATT
>JAPMOR010107979.1:0-12752 GCA_026543865.1 Argiope aurantia | reverse complement strand
AAGATGAAAGGAAAAATTTAAAAACTCACCATCAAAATCATAACTAAAAAGAGAGCTTCGTTGAAAAGGACAATCATAATTATTAAAAGATTTGTCTACAGAAATCAAAGTTGCAGCACTGATTTGAGGAATAGCCTGATAATGATGTTGCTGCATAAATATTCCCGTAGGACCTAATTAATAAAATAAAAACCCTAACCTGTAAAAATAATTACTAATGACACGGATATATAAAATTCAAATTAAATAATTACTTTGATGAGCAAATATTTTTTTATGGAAAATTTGCATTATTCAAAAAAAAAAAAATTACAAGCTAAATTGGTTTAAAATATACAATGAAGAAATAAAACAAAATACAACTCAAATAAAAACCTTTATGTGCAAAAATACTCACCATGTTATAAAATACTACAATTTAACAGAATTCTTGCAAATATTACTAAAACAAATCTACAAATATTGGTTATAACAATGCAACCATTTATTTTTCCATAAGCACTTTCAACTGTAAAATGGGTCATCAAAAATCAATTACATATTTTCAATTAATAATAATGTTATATTCCAATAAAAACTGTAGATTAAAATTTTACATAATTCAGTTTTAAATATAAAAATTTATCTTAAATATACAATTACCCAAAGGAAAAACATGAGTCCATCGTCTTCGATTAGAAGTCAGTTTTATAGTGATCTGTGAAGGGTTGAATGGATTAACTAAGGCTTTCAATCTTTGAGTCAATTCTTGTTTATTAACAGTTGATTCAGATGATGGATCACTACCAATAACTACTCGACTGGGTGGGCTCACTTCTGACTCAAAGTATTCTCTAGTATAATGGCCACTAGGAACATTTTCAGCTTCTAAAATGTTTTAGTACAAAGACCTTTTTAATTTGTATGTCATATATGAATAAAATTATATTGAAAAAAAACTAAAAATAAGCCATTCTTAAAACATTATTATAACTAGAAGCACATGGGACCTACAAACTTCCCAGATGTCCCACAGATTCTTTATTGAATTAAAAAAATACACAACTAAAAATAAAAATGTCTTAGTTAATCAGATAGCAGAAAGAAAAAAGAAAAAAACAGGCAAGTGGTTAAATACTACATTTTACAAATGAAAAAGTTTCCAAGAATCTAAGAATTTGTTTTCAAAATGAGCAAGAATTTTGATTCCAAAAGACGTTTTGAATATTTTGGCTAATAGTTCAAAACAGGGTTAAAAAAATTCTTAATGCCCTAGTGAATTATTTATGTAGTTTTGGTAAAAAACTATGTCTATATCAATATCTAAAAATATTTCACATTCCCAAAAATTGTTATATTATATATATAATCTTGAAATTACTAGTATATCATATGAAGAATAATTTTTCTTTCTCTTTTGAAATGAATTAATAACTAAGAAAAAATACCATATTTATTCATCTTAAAATAATCTAGCAAAATTAATTCTAAAAAAATAATGCCTTTTCATATGTTCTATTACTTTATTAAAGATTTAATAATAAGTTTTAAAAATCAAAACCGGCCAGATTCATTACATGTTAATATTAGTAACATATAAAGAATATCTATCTATCTATCTATATATATATATATACACAATTGACAGCAATTTTATCCAATAAAAATTTAAATATTTTTTTCTACATTAAATTTCATGGAAGGGAAGTTAAGGAAAAGGAGAGGCCAGCTCAAAATTAGTCACTGTATCACAGTTCAAGATTATAAGGACTAACCTATAAAAATACTCATTCAATTTAAAATTGGGAAGTAAATCTAACTAAAGTGAATCGAGCTTAAACTATCTAAATATGCAACAAACATATATATAATTCTCCTCTCTAATTACCAAATGGATACCAAAAATTGAAATTTAATAAACACAGAAATTAATTTCAGCTTCTTATTTCAAACAGATAATTTGCAATAAACCATATATAAAATATTATTTTAAATAAATAAATTTTTATAGTAGATAATATTGTACATTGATTTGATTAGATTTGCAAACAAGCCAAAATAAAGTGGTGCAAAAATTAATCATTACCAAGTGAACTTTGATACGAAGAAGGAATGGTACTGTAATGCTGGGTAGAATGTGGAATGGCAATGGCAGCAGAAGATGCATGAGACCGAGAATATTGAAAGATAGGTACAGGTTCGGATGAAGTTAAGCGACTAATCTCTTCTGCACTATGATTCTGGTGGAGATTCATCACATAAGAAGTAGGAGGAGTATCCTTCCTTTTCCTAGGCCGTTGCAAGCTCATAGTTTGCCTTTAAAAAATATATATAACTTATGTACAAAATGTGTAGCAAGTCACACCAGCACTGTATATGCGATTCTGCCTGCATTTATTTGTTCTATTTGTGTAAGAAGAAAGCAATATATTTATAATATATATATGTATGTATATATAATGATGTGCAATTTTTAAAGTCTTATATTTAACTCCTCAAAGAGAAATTAGGACCTTTAGTTCTAATTATAATAATTACTATTATAAAACTTTCACATAAACATCATTCTTAAACTCATTTCTTGGTGCATACATACAAAAACTGCTTGGAGTTTCTTCAGAAGTTGACAATAGATTTGGTAGTAGGGGAAATATGAAGCTACAAATTCAATACTGACAACTATAAGAGATTAAATTTTAACAAAATAGCAATCTTAAACAGTTAAAAAGGTTCTTTGATATCAGATACTTACTATTTCTTCAACTTAATACTTGATTAATAACAAATATAAGTGACAATACCAATTAAAAACAGAATTCCAAAAATTGAAAATTCAGATAATTCTCAAGTTAATCATTTTCATGGAGCAAGGAATAAATCATTTTCATGCATCTTGCACTTTATGGAATTCAATTCAACAACAACAAAAAAAACTATAGTTTTAAAAATATTAAACATTTAAAACTATTAATTATATTTATTTTATTTTTCTTTATTTTGCAAAGAAGAAAAATATCCTCTCAAAATCTAGATTCTGATTTTTGATTATAATAAACATTTAATTTATTCTTCCTATTACATTAGTTGCAAGAATAAACTACATTCAGCTTCAATTTAGCACTTGCAGAGAATGGTTATTTTATGTGTAAAAATGAGTTTGCAGAGTACAAAAAATTTTAATGCATTCTATTAGATTGAAATCTATATTCATGGCCTTTCCTAGACTTATTAATAGAAGACACTAATGTTTTATTAAATAACTCTTAAAAAGAAATATTTTTCAGATCTCACCTCATAGTGTTAGAATGAGTAGGAACATTAAAGACATTGCGATCATATTCATCATAGTCAAATAAAACAGGAAATGATGGATCAGGCTGGCTTGCATGTCGAGACCTCTTGGACTGAGAAGCTAATGAGGAAACAGTTTTTTTTTTTTTTTTTTTTTTTAGAAAAGAACATTTAATAAAGTTTGAAGAAATGATTTTTATTTAGATTAGATAGTTCTTTTTTTTTTTAAATTTATTTTAAACATGAAACTCTTGTTTAAAAAATTTTTAGCAAATAACAAGCAAATAAAACAGATTTAAAAGCAATTTTATAGAATTAGGATCAAGAGAGATGTCCAAAATTCTGTAGAATTAATTTTCATAAACAAAATTTCATAAGAAAGAAGTACTATTAATAAAAGCTAGAAGTTGATAAAGCATCTTTATAAATCTGCAAAAGAAATATTCTTTGCAATTCATAATTAAGTGTAGCAGCAAATAGTGTAAAATAAATAAATTACTTTAGATTAGAACTTTATAAACTTGCCTTATCTTAGATATTACTTTAGATCAGAGCTTATGAACTTGCCTAGTCAGATAGAAATTTGAGTTGAAAAAATTCCCAACTAATATTTTTTTTTCCAAGTTTTTAAACCAAGAAAAAGTGGAAAAAGTGGTGGAAAAGTTTCCAAGAAAAAGTGGTTCAGAAAAGAGTTTTGCCTTAAGAATATGGAAAATCTTACTGATATCACTCAATTGTTTTTATTGCATTTTTTTTAGCTATCATTAGTCAATACTTAATTCTTATTTCTTTTCTAATTTTGCAGAACAGTAACATCAGAAGAAAAACAAAAATTACCGGAGTGTTTCCCTCTACAATTTTCTAGGGTTTTTTTTTTTTTATTTAGATCAAGTAAACAATGCTAATGCTAAAGATTTAGAACTCAAACTATTAAAAATTGAAATTTCATACTCCTTTGAAATTTTTCACAACAACCTATCTAGTAATGAATTGAAAGCTAGCTATATCCAATGGAAAAGCTGATAAATTGTCTTTTTGTTTGCATTAAAATATCGAGTTATATAGAAGGATTTTTTTAAAGACATAATTAAATTTATCAACCACAATCTCACGAAAAACCAATAACAACTAAAAAAATTTTCAATTACACTGTCTGCCATTTATTTTTAAAGCTTTCATTTAAAAATATTAATTTATGTAAATCTACACATAAAATTTTGTACATACATCCTGTTTCTTTTTCATCACTTTCTTCGGGCTAAATGAACGAAGAATAAAACAGAATTTATTAATAAAATAAAAATAAAAAGAGACTTGTTTAGAGAAGACAACACTTTAATGCATGAAAAATCAAATATACTCACATAGTAAGTTGGCAGTTTTATTCTTGGTACAAAATCATTATATATATTTTGACTTTGCATAGAATAGAAACTGAAAAAAAAAAATTGCAATATTAAGAAAATAAAAATAAAATGAAAAAAAAAGATATAAATTACATTAGACTTTGCTAAGTACTAAAATTTCAAATTCTTTCAAATGCATAAATGATTTTTATAATTCCAATAATAAAAACAAAATTCAAAAAATACCTCAAATTAATCCAGTGAGGCATATTATAATCATCAGCAACAGATGGCGTGCTTTGAGGTAATTGCTTATTATGGAACTAAATTAAGAAGAAAAAAAAATTAGAAATATTCTATCACTCAGAAATTATATAAGTTGTCTCCTATAAAGAAACATGTTTTATTAATCATAAAATATATAAAAATACAACAATTAAACTATAATGAAAAAATATAATTATTTACTTTAAATAAAGGAACAGCATGTAAAGGTTGTTCACCTAAGCAAACTAAATCGCTTCCAATCCCTATAAAAGTAATTATTCCATTAAAACATAACAAAATTATAAATGCAATTTTAAGAAAATAAAATGTAGAATCATTCTATACTTATAAGAGGAAGCATTTGTATATGTATCCGGGTTATTCAATCAAATCTATCAAATTCGCAGCTGTAATATTTGGTACACAAGTAGGTAGGAATATGGATGACTCAACCCACTTCAAAATTGAATATAAAAATTTAATGCAAAATATCTGATATTTTATGTTTTGAGTATTTTTTCCCCATGCATATTAGCTCATTGTTTATGATCATAGGAAAAAAAATTAATGCACCATTTAGTAGAACAAATTGTTGATTTGTTTTGAACCTCTAACAAAGAGAAATGTTGAAGTAATCATAAATGCATATAAATATGTTTTTAAATTTTAATAAAATTTTCTAAAATTTTTTAAAGAACTAAAATTAAAATACATATATTCAAAAATCTAATTTTGTGATCCTTTCCTAATTTTTTTAAGGTAGTAACTGAAACATTTCTCCTTGATATCAAACAATAATTTGAAATAACTCCCCCCCCCCTCCCATTGATCTTTAAGGTGGGTTTACATTCCACCAGTTATAAGATTCCAGTTAGTCATACATGTGCAGAAGGTAGAGTGCATATATGCTGAGAGAGTGGATAATAGCAAGTTGTTGTCTCAATGGGACAAGTACTTGCTGCAGTACAATTTCTGAGCAAGCATGGTCTTGCTGAATGGCTTGTAGCTGGCTCAGTGTAAACCCACCTTTAATAAATTATTTTCATTATGAGTTCAAAGGTTTTCTTTGCTGATTTGTGGCAGCAAGAATTTCCTTTTTGCCACAAATCTTTCCAATTTTGACTTGGTAAGCAGCAAATGGGAACAATGTTTCGAAAATTTTAAGACTTACTTTTATGTAACTAAAATTCTGACATCATCACACTCTACAAACTTTCAAATTTTATTACTTATTTTTTTTCTCTTTTTAAGAGTCTTCATTTTCAGTTATTTGCTTTTATTTTTATTGTCAGTAGTTCAGCATAAATAAACCAAAATGAATTTTTTTAACTAAATTAATGGAAATGAATTTATGTTACAATGATTTTGATTTTGCTAATATACATCACAGGAAACACAGAACTGGTACTATTATTAGGAGTAAAATGAGTGAAAATTTCAGCCTATCTTAACCAAGAATAGCAATTTTCCCAAATCAAACGCAGACATTTATTACATATAAAGCATAATTTTCTCAGTTTCAAAATTTATTTGTGCAAAACTGCAGGATTCTTCATGTCAAGAAGTGCAAGATATTGATTCTCAAAAACCTCAACATAATAGGCAGATAGAGCTTACTTAGTTCTATATTAATACATAAGACTATAAGTAAGTCCTATAAGTAATTTTTTTAATTATTACATGTTTCTATAAATTTATTAAGTAATAATATATATGTAAGCATTATTTTATGTAAAGCAGAATGCAGTTTGAAGACAGTGAAGATACTTTTGATTTTACGACGTCGTTTTATTTCATTTTGAAGAAGCAGGCATATGTACAAGCGATGAGCACACAGAACGACACAGAAAAGGAATGAGGAAAAAACTCTTGGACATTTTATCCCTGGTCTTATATAACCTGAAAAATTGATGGGGAAAATATTTCTTCATAGTGCTAATATATAATGAGATTTTGATAGGGATTTCGGTTACATGCGCGGACAAGGTAGGGGAAACACAGGGAGATTTTAAAAAAGAATTTGTCTCATCAGCAGTATTTTGTCTCTTCACGTGGAGTGTGGGAAAGTTAGGCTTTTAGCCGATTCAGCAATTTTACATAGCTTCTCTTGTATTAATTAAGTAGAGAAAGTGGAATTGGATCAAGAAATAAGAGAATGAACTTACTATGGGCTAAATTAAGTTAAAATCTTGGAAATTAATTAAATTGAAATCAGAGTTTAAAATATCATTATATATATATATATATATATATATATATTAATAAAAACTAAATTTTATATTATTATTTTATTATTGAAGTCAGATAACTAAAATGTCATATTACTTTAAAAAAAACAAACTTGGTAGATTATTTAAGATAAAGCTATTAAAACCAATTTTTAAAAAAAAGATTTAACAAACCAAAATTTTATTGAAATTGAAAAAAGATATTACATTATATTTTTTTAAGTTGAAATGTCTAATTTATCCCTTTAAAAATATATGAAAAGATTTTTTCTAAAAAGTTTCTAAAATTACTTTGTACATAAAAAGATTAAAAGGCACTGTTTTTCATATAAACTTAGCAACAAGTAACATTTTATTTTTACTTTACTCTTTGCCTCACAAGGAGAAATAATATTTTTCACTTAATCATTCATTTATTTAAAATAATTTTAAAGCTATATTTATAAAATTGTTATTTTTAGTTTGTATAAAAGGGTGCTTTTTACATCTCAATACTTGAAATACAATAAATTCTTAAAACAGTTTTTGTTGTTATTGTTGTTGTTATTTAAAGAAACTAATATATGCATTGTAAAACATTTACAAGAAAGATAAACTTATGTTTAAATACAAGAGAAATCAAAATACTGAAAGCATTGAAGCTCAGTAGCACAAACATTAGCTTTATTTTATCCAAATATATAATCATACCATTATCAATAATCCTTTGTTTAGTAATAATTGTTAACTCCCTGTCTACTTCAAAGTAACCAACACCAGGGGTGATGACAACAGACAGTTGGCCTGTTCTATCGAAGCTTCGGTCCATATAATGTTTTTCAAATACTAAAGAAAGTGAAATAAGTCAGTTTGCATATTCATAAAAGTTAAAAACAATTCAGCACTTATAGAAATTCTTCAGACAATCATATTTAAAAAACCTTTGAAATTGAACCACATTACTTAGAGTATTATGGTTTTTAGTCTTGCTATTAAAATTTCATTATATTCTAAAAATGAAAAGATAGTTATGACTTTAAAATTTCTTAATTTTTTCAAACGTCAAAGTCTTATTTTCTCTGCATACTTTTTTAAAAGACTGCTACTTTTCCTACTTCCTCTTTAAACCTTTAGACTATTCAAGAATCTGAGTAAACTTTTTTTTTTCACTTCAGTCAATAAACATCAAAGCAGAAAAGCCATGGTTTTGGACTACTTCCAGCACTAATATAGAAGAGAAAAAAAAGTTTCATAAACCATGCAGTTCCTGGAACTTTAGTAGAACTTTATCATTTTGATAGATAACTGATACCCTAAAAAATATTTTTTTTAAAAAAGATAGGAAAGTACTAACTATCAGATCAATTGAAAATTCCTTTCTAAAATAAATTTAAATATAGTGAAAACTTCCTTAAGAGTAAACATTTTCATAATTTGATATTAAACAATGTTCAGTGATAGTGGCAGATTTGGGTAATTTATATTCCAACATAATACATATTTAGAAATTCTGATAAATATGAAAACAAATTCACCAGTTTAACACAAATTTCACAAGTTAGCATCATGTTAACAAAATATATAACATTTACTAAATCATTTTTTAGTAACTTTGGAAAATGAATGCTTTTATTTGTTTTGACTCATGACAGCACTGCATCTTTGTCTGTTCAAATTTATTTAAACAGACACTTTATTTTTATACATACTTGAGCAAGATAATGTAAAGAAACAGGCAAGAACCTGGTCTATTATAATTAAGACTGTCAATATCACACTAACATTTTATAATTTGTAGAGCTATTATTTTTCACAAAATATTATTTGTAAATTCGATAAAATAACATTCATTCTCCTATGGTCTCTCTCTCTCTCCCCAGAGTTTAAGCATCAGCCACTGTTCAATAATACATATTTGTATCACACGTAGTAGAAAGTGATACATTACACGCAATGATATATTTACATTTTTCAAATTTGGATATTTTATATTTAATAAAACTATTTACATCATACTTTCTCTTGCCTATAATACGAGTGTTTTAGTTTTAAAAAATTTTAATACATAATAAGATTATACATTTTCTGTTCAATACTTTTAAAATCTATTTTCCATATATTCCTTACACTAACTACAAGATAAGTAGAAAATCACAGTGCAAACAAATCAAATATACAGAGACATTTTTACAAAGGAGTATATTGTTACAAATATGCAATATTGCTTTCCTGCATGGTTACTTTCGTGCCAAGAGAAAATTTTACAGATAGCTTTAATGAATGCAGCACTGATGCCAAGGAATGCTGTTACCCCTGGGCTTGGAGATAAATTTGGAGATTTGGTAATGAATTTAGCAACAAAAACAAAAGTTCCTGAAACTTTTGGAACTTTGACAATATATCGATTAGGAGCAGAGTTATGACATGCTTTTAGAAATTTCTTTGCATTATAACATAGATTAAAAGAGTCAGTTAAATCTAACCCAAGAGAATAATTTAGAGAGTATTCTCCAAGCCTTTTGTGTCATGATTGTTTATTACTGATTTACTGCTAGCATGCTGCTGTGTATTGCAAGTGCTGTTTTGTGTATGCTTTACTTTTTTGTTACTGTGAATTTGTGCTTTCATGCAGGATAAAAAGTCATTATTTACTATTAAACAATTGAATCTTTGGATTTTGGATATTCTTCATAACAATATGATCACAATTATGATGCTGGAATGCTAGAGAAATCAAAGTAAAAAGTGCAACAATGAAAATAAAAAGACAATAGATAATGGGTACAGAAGAAATGAGGATAATATTTTCCATTGCTTACATGAAGGATTTTAAGCAAATTAACACATTTTGTGGTTCTTTACTTAAGCACAGAAAAATTTCAACAGCTTTTGTACAAAATCTTCAATTACTTCAAATTTAAAATCCTAAAAACGATGTTGTCTCTCATATACCATGGGACAATTGCCATAATATGTTATATTATATATATGTTACGGCCAAAGCCCAAAATCAGCAATTCGCATTTTGGCCAACGTTGTTGCAAACTTCCCGGCCAATGTACAATCTTGTCTTGATTTCGGGCTTTGGCCGGCCAATTCGCGAAGTAGCTTGGATCAATCGGTTAAAGTAGGAAGATAAAGTAGGAAATCAAGAACACACTGTTATAAATGAAGCATTTAAAAATGAGTACTTCTGTGTTCTGTTTTTTTTAAGTACAATTGTTTCTGAAATGAGTTCAAATATAAGTGACACTTCTGAATTAAAAATAAGCTTGTAATATATAAAAATATGATCTCAGGTTATTCTGTTCTGATATTAAAGCCATAATAGAAATTATTCAGTGAACGTATATGCTGTAACAATGTGATAGCGTGTAGATTAGATTTGTGCCCTTCAAAATGACGAATTATATCTTGAGCAAATGCGTTGTGTATCATGTATGAATACAAAGACAAAGTACTTAATTTGTCAACAACCTTTAAGGGTGATCCTTAGTCTTTTTTTAATCCATAGACCTAATGTTAAAGATCCCAGATCACATTGTCTCCCAAAATATCGTTTCAAAAAATGTGAAATTTTTTGCAAGGCAAATAGCATATATAAGGACTAATTAAAACAAATATGAAGGAAAAATATTGCTGTTAATATTATTTAAAGACATTTCTTTGTTGGCGCCATCTGTCGAATTTCACCCACAACGTATCCTTACTTATATTTTATACATAAATGTCATTATATTTTAATTTACTCTTAATATTGTTTTTCCCTTGTAAATAAGTTCATATTTTATGAATCTATATTTTGGAAGAGAATGTAATCTGGGAAATTCAGCATTAGGTCTATGGGGCAGAAAAAGACTAGCAATCATCCTTAAAACATTTCTTGGAACACACCGCTCTTGTGCGAGTTAGCCTAGTATCAGCGAATTGGGCTGCAGATCAAACAGTCTTTGTTCGAATCCCTCTGGATCCAACCATGTTAGTCGAGATTTCTTTTTGCAAATTTAGTTTTGCATAATTTCTGCAGATTTGGAAAAACATATACTCATATTCGAATCCCTGTACATATTCAAAAAGTGAGTAAACGCATTTCTCAAATTTATGTCTATTGTACTTGGAGCTATTATAACAACATGAAGTACTCAAAAATTAGTACATTTTACTTGTTTCTAAGTATTCTGTTCAATGTGCCTCCTACCGATCAATCTACCATTATCATATTGGGCTTTGGCCAAGGATTCCCAGCCATTTCGTGAAATGGCCAGCTAAAGTAGAATATACAATATTAATTGCAAGTACTTCGGACTTTGGCCAGAAAGGCAAATTGGCCAGCCAATTCGTGAACTGTACGAACTTCGGGCTATGGCCGTAACATATATACAATTTGAATTTTCTTATAATACATTATATATGTTAAGATTACATATAAAACTTTTACAGAGCAAATATTTATCATTTGAAAATAGCAAATGATGACTAGTAAATAAGATGAGTTGTACTTTATTCTATAATTTATTAGACTGGAAAGAAAAATTATTAAACTTAGTTTCTTATACAGAATTGACCTATTTTCAGTTTTCCATAGCAGGTGAAAGAGAATTACATTCTTTTTTTCTGCAGAAAACATGAACATTTCTATATTTAACAGTTTTGTCATTTTGTCAGGAGGAGTAGAATATTAGTACCTTCAAGAGTAGGATTTTCACTTCTACTTTTATTTTGCAATATATAGATTTTTTTTATTTGAAGTTAACCAATTCATTTGAATTGTTGTTTTTCATCATATTAAATAACAAGATCAAGTAAGTTACCAAAGGTGACTAGTATATGAAAAAATATGAATCGAATGGAAATAAATCTTAGGGATATTGAAATATTTAGCCATATACTTCAAAGTAATTTTTAGTCCAAAAGTATTAGTTTGAAATCTAATGTTTAATTAGTTAGTTATAATATTTTTTGGTACAGGAGTTGAAATCCAATATTCATTTTTACGTAACAAAATTAATTTAATAAAAGCATTTTAAAAGCACATTTCTACTAACAAAATTTTAAAAAGTTTTTATATACTAACTTCGCAACATACACAAAAGTTAGTAAAATAATAATAATTATTATTATTACTAAATATTTGAGATTATAAGTTTCAAGAGTAAAGCAAATTTTTACCATTTAAGGACATATTAAGAACTTCCAAAAAGTTTCCTTGTGATGCTTGTGAATTCCTTGCTTTTGGAACTTTAACACCTGGTTTTTCATGATGTTTCAATACAGTATCTTGATACTGATTAATAAGTTTTTTTAATAATACTATAGTAGGAGTCCAATCATCATATCTTTCATTTTGAACTGCAACCCTAACAATGCAAACTTATTATTCACAAAGCATTGCAATAACTAAAATATATTTTTAAAAAATATTCCTAAAAATTAAAAAATGTGCATTTTTTTTTAAACTCTTTATGGATCAAAAATTTTCAAAAGTATTATATATCGAGCAATAAAAATAATATTAATTTAAAAAAATTAAAAATCAAACATTATTTAATTATTTTATTTACAGCAATTTTTTTTCAATTTAATTTTATTCTAGTTCTTATTTAAATTTTGATAATTGACATAGCTTTTTTCCCCATATATAATTTCCCATCAAATCCAACCT
>JAPMOR010107978.1:23950-74975 GCA_026543865.1 Argiope aurantia | reverse complement strand
AAAATAAGATGAACATATTTTTAATTCTTTTACACATAATTTTTTTAAAATTAAATTTTAAATTAACACATACATTTTTATTCTAGAAATATTTTCTGAGGGCTATGGAGACTGTTTTCGAAAAAAAAAAGCTTGTTACACAAGCTTTCGAAACCAAGAGCTTGTGTATCAAAATGGATGCAATTGGGAAGTTTAAAAATTTCTTTAAAGTCGTATGATTATACTTATTCAATTTTAATTTACTAATGTGAGATGTCAAGTATAATATTTACGTTGTTAAATACGAAATGACAAATTAATGAATATTTTTTAAGATGTCCATGAAAAATATAGTGATTGAGGACTTGAACTGTAACTAAAAACTTCGACTCCAAATATTTGTTTTCATGATTTAAAAAATTCTTAAAATTATAATTAAATTCTTAATTATCAATCCACATTGTGCGAAGTATTTCGTTGCATTTTAATTGCCTACTATTAATTAAAATGAAATAAGAATATAAATCAAACTTGCTTCTAAGTGAATAAAAAGTATCTTGTATTGGTTATCTGAAAATAAATTGAAATTAATGTTTTATTCATGATACGGCTTGAATATTTTTCCATTTTCCTATACGAAGAAGCAATGAGGTAAAATATTGTAATCATCAAATAATTTAAAGTGGAGATTTTCACGTATTTCCCGAGTTCAAAGCACGCATTTTTTTAGCATTATGTATGCCTGTCTGTCTACCTGTGCCTGTAAAAAAGATAATTAAAAATGCTCTGATCTGACTGTTGAAATTTAGTACATTATCTTTACTCTGCAGCTGTAGATTTCTATCATATTTTGAGAGAAATACAATTAAATTGCCTGTCTGACTGGCCAAATATATATTAACACGAAAGCTACAAAAAGAAGATAAATAGATTGATAAAATACAGTAAACAATTACAAACAGATACATATCAAATTTAGAGTCAAATCTATCGAAGAATTGTCTTTCTGTCGATTTGTACTTTTATAAGCATATAATCATAAGTGAAAAAAGCAGTGATTTAAATATATGATATTTAGTATGTAATTTTGTAGCCGCCAATATGATTCTAAATCAGATTTCCATTTCAATCGGTTAGAAATAATGCGTTTAGAACACAAATTTGATTTTTGGGTATCTATCGCTAAATGTCAGAGATTAATCGTCAGTTAACAAGGATCACAGGAATAGATTTTAATAAAAATGTGAAGTTCGAGTTAAAGAACAATATTTCGAATATTCATCAATGCTATAAAAGACAATAGTAGTTTTAGCCTAATGTCCAGAATTTTATGTTGAAGAACCGGGATGATATTATTTGAGAATACTCGAGTTAATTTTGGGGATAAAAGTAATATTACACCCGGAGGTTTAAATAGTATATACTAGATTTTATTGATAATACTCTGGCACCTGCAACAAGGTTTTTCATCACTAGTCTATTCAGACAATTAAATGCTTCACAGTGAATAATGTTTGTATTTATTTTCAAATAAATCATTTAGACCTAACTTCCATGTCCATGATTTCACCAAATTGTCTGGTATTATGACACGATTATTTTAACTGACCTAATTAAGTTAGGTTTATGGTGTACTTTTCTGATCGAGACAGTCAGATAACATCATAGCGCTTTTGAAACATGTCTAATTTATCTATTTTCTAAACATCGCGATATTGCAAATTACCCTTTTTTATTTGTCTAATAATTACAAAGATATTAAACAGAATCCTTTTTCATTAGCAATTAACAAAATTACGCGATTAAATATTTGATGAAACAATAAAGACGATTTGAATTTTAAGTTACAATATAATAGATTGTTTGGATTTGGGCAAAAATATTTTTAAGATACTGTAAAAGTAAAAAAAAAAAAAATCGCTCCAGAATAAAGAGATATCAATAAAAATACAATGTTTTAAATGAAATGATGTAAAATATAATTTTATGCAATGATATTTACATGAAGTTATTGCTGAAAAACGTTAAAATTCAGCTTAATTTGTAATTAAAATTTCAAAACAAATCGCTGATAGATGCATCCTCCCACCCTCTAAGATGTAGGTCAAACAGTAAAGTGTCAACACATACACCTAAATACACATATATTCATCGTTATTATTATTAGATTTCAATTATCTAAAATATCCAATACATAAACACTAAAGTAAGCTTCTTTATACTTCTTTTGTTTTAATGTTATGGATATAAAGAATCTTTAGAGGAATTTATTTCGGAATTATGAACCGAAAATCATGTCTTCATACTTGAAAGCTTTTTTTCATGAGCATTGCCAGTTAAAACGATATGAATTTGGCCTTCAGAAACTACTAAAACTGGGGTAATAAGGATAAGAGGGGAAAATCACAAATACACATTTCATTTAAAAAATTCAAGAAACTTTTTGCTCATAAATGGTCGACATAAATCTAACGTTTGGTAGCAATTTGAAAGAAATCAATTAAGTTACAATATGGGAGCATATTTATTCTTTTCACATAGAAAAAAAAACTTAATCTAAATTCAACATTTATGCAGTAAATACATCTTATAAGATATAATATGAATTACTCAAACTTACGAGGATGAAATTGTCAGTTCATTAAAAATTTTATGTATAAAATCTAACTTTAATCTCAAGCAACATAATCAGAAAAAGTAATCATTGATACATAAGCGAAAAAATGAGAGAAAAACAAATCATATGTATTCGTTGAAAGGAATTATCCATTAAGAAAGAATTTAGTTGTTTTTTCAGCTTTTTTTTTCCCACAGATAATGAGCAAATAGTTTGTTCGATCATTCTGTTCTTTTTCATAACACTTCTAATGTCCGGAAAGTTTCCTAATGATATTAGGATGGATTTTTTTTTCGCTTGGGAACATGTTGGTGCTAAAGGGTATTTCAAAGTGAGATTAATTAATTGCAGCCGAATCTAAAGATAAAAAGTAAGGAATGATTTCATTTTCAACGAAGATTACCAAACGGAGAAATAGATCTATAGAAGGGCTTATTTCAAAAGTTTCTAATATCTGCACAGTTTTTGTAGAACAAATATTTAAAAATTTTATTTTAAACATTGAATCGACTTCTATTTTAAAATAATTGTTTTTAATTGTTTTTTATAAATTTTTTATATTACAAAATGTTACTCTATCGAATACAAAATATGCTATTGATAATAATTTTTTTAAAAAAAATGAGAATATCGAAACAGGGGTGAAGAAATTTAGGCGTCCTTTGAAATAGACCAGTTTTAATGGTTTCTAGCACTAGAAATTGTAGACAAGAATAACTTTTTATGGTTTCTAGCACTCTTATGTCTGAGACATCAATTTTCTCAGTGTTGTTCAACAAATATTAGTCACCACAGATGATCTGCGATAGGCTCCGGAAAAATAGGTTTTATTTCATATCAAATATATTGTTTAAATATAACTTCATGTCCGTGATTCCACCAGATTATTAGATATTAACTCCATGTTATTTTAATTTTCTTATTTCGATTCTACTTATTATATACATGAACTTTTCGACTGAAACCAATCGTATGACATCATAATGTTATTAAAAGCCAAAATGTTGAGTTAATTCATCTACTAATTTGCATCGTATCGTAATTTTACTGTTTTATTGGTTTTGTAAATTACATAGATATTAAACAAAATTCTTCTTTTTCACTTTTCAACGATGGAAGAAAATCACTTGGTTAAATATATATCGAAGCAATGAAGGCGATTTCAATTTCAGTGCAACAATGTCATCTATTGTTTCAAATCAGTGAAATTTTTTGAAATTAAGAAAAATTTGTGTGACCATTTAATTAATAACATTGAAAATGGTCATGCAATCAAACACTATTTATTGAATAATTTTAAAAGTTATAAAATCCATTTTTGTGCAGAAATATTTTTGGAGGTATCCAAGAAGAAAGACATTGTTTAGCTTACTTTTTAATTAATTAAAATTTCAGAGACATTAGTTGAGTTGCACATTCCTACACCACAAATAACGTATGTGTTAAATTTGGTAACTGTAAGTTAAATGATTTGGATACACACTGACACACATTTCAATCTTTATTATTGATAGAATCATATCCTTAAAGAAATGAACGGATTCTGTTTTCTCTAAGAAAAAAAGTCTGTTTCTTTCGTTTTGAAAATTTTTTGTATTTTTATAATAAATTTGCTCAAAAGATATTAATATAATAACCATTTAATTGATAAAATTTTTGCCCAATGCAACAGAAAAATTCTAACATATGAATCATGATTTGACGTTCTTCCGTAGCACTTCAATTAATTTTAACTGACTAAGAATAATAAAGAAATATTTCAAACTATTTATTAATTCAATTGTATGTAATTTGCAGTTAGTTATATATGCTATTCTGCATTTTGTAAAGTGATTTAAAAAAAATAAAATTTGTAGAATCGTTAGTATTTTATATAAGTTAGTATTTCATATTAGTTCAGATTTTTCGTTAGGGGATTTTGAAGCTCGAAATCGCGTAGGCAAGGAATAAAGCATAAATGGCAATTTTCATCATCTTTAATCGCATATATTTTTTTCCTGTTTTTACCAGTAGTGCATTATTATTATGTATGATTCTTTGAGAGCAGATGCGTTTTTAAAAGGTTGACCTGCTTTTACCAGTATTGCTTTGTTATTACGTATGCTTCTTTGACAGCAGATGCGTTTTCAAAAGTTTTAAGTAGAACTATGACATCATAGCTTTATTTCATCTCAAAATCGGTAGAGCTCCAAAACTTTGTTTGTCAGCTAGAAAAATTGAAAATGAAAGTTAAAAAAAATTATCATTATATATATAGAGAGAGGGATAGAGAAAGATATAGAAGTCTAGTGATTATTTCAAATCGGTTTAAAATGGTTAATGACTTAATTTATGCATTAATATACATGAAAGTTTTAAGGATAATTGCTTTATTCGAAATTATTTTAAAATAATGTTCCATGTTTTTCAGTGTTATATATTTTTTTAGTTTCACAAGAAGCTTTTTATTGAATTCTACTAAACAAAGGGAATTAATCAATTACAAATATTAATTTTTACATTTTTTGTAGACTTTTACAACAGAAAGAAAAAAGTTTTATAAGAAAATAATGTATTATACAATATTTGTTCATTATATAAGTACTTTTACTGTTTATATTACTATAGAAATATTAATTGGCGAAATAATTGTGAAATAATTCAAAAATCCTCTTTCGTGTTCACTTTATACATGGGAACCAATGAAAACAACTGGTTCAGTTGATGTGTACAATATACTCCTTAAGTAGAGACAAAGATACCGAGGATGTGACAAAAAAGATATTTGCTTGTCATAATTCCTTATCTGTATGAATGATGAAAAAATGCATTAATATTAAAAACATATTTGTTTTATAGAAAATTCAAAAAGCCGAAAACAGGTTCTAGTAGTATTTCTTATTCTGTTAAAAATAGTTTCCAGAACCTTTTTGGATGCAGAACATCTTTATTTCAACACGCGGTGGGTTTTACTTATTGAAACAATGGTGTCTTAACTGCCAATCACAGCAAATACATTAATATTCAGCAAAGATTATAATATAAAACAAACTTTTTTGTTAAGTGGAAAGAAAGGCACCTGTTTCATAGGCATCAAAATTCATAGTGACATTTTTAATGAAGATCGAAAAACGAATAAAAAAACTTTATAGAATAGAAGTTTTAAAAACCATAGCTCATTAGATTATAGCGTGTAGATTCATAAAAATATATTTTCATGTTTTATCATTTTTAAACTTTGAAAAAAAGATCGTAATTAAACTTGCATACCTTACGTGTAATGAAAGTCTCTATTTTCAGAAATTTAATATTTTTTTTCTGATATAAATTTTACATTCCTTCATTTTTTGTTTATGCCTTTGTTCCAAAGTTAAATGTTGTTGAAGCAAAATTCTTGTTTCTCTTCATATAACAAAATTTTAGCCTCCATAAAAACTGTTACAAGAAAAGAAAAATTGAGAGTAAAGTTGGTTTAAAAAAAAAAGATGTTGTTTAAAGAAAATATCAGGAATAAGTTTTTATTTTCCAGTTTTTATAAAGGAGCATTAAAATGTATGACAGATGTTTCATTGCTTACGGCTATAGTAAATAAAGCTGTTTTTATGTTATTTAATACATTATAAATTTCTTTAATGACTAATTAATTTTTAATAAGGTTTGTATAACATTGGATGGAAATTCTTAATTTTTATTTTTTGCATAATATTAATTTATAGTGAAGATAATTTTTTTTACTAAACAAATTATGCATAAGCTTTTAAAAAACACTTTTATGAAGCCGACACTTTACCTAGAGCACTTTTGAAATTGTTAATTAAATTTTTAAGCATCTTTATTATGTTATTGTTATAAGTAGAAAAAGTCCCTTCCTCTGAAAATTACATACACTGTATAAATAGTGTTTAAAATATCCAAAAAATTTATATAACAAAATCGCACCAAAAAAATTGAGTTTCAATTTCTGATTGCTACAATTTCTCTAATTTCGGTTATTTTCCTTTACTTTCTTATATACGAAGCATGCACAAAGTATTGTACTCTGATAAAAAAAAAAGAGTAACACTTTTACAAATTGTCACGTTTAAGATTTCTCCGAGTCCAAAAAACGTATTTTTTGAATTTTGTCTGACTGCCTGTCTGTTTGTACGTCTATCTGTGACAAAGATAACTCAAAAATGATTTGAGCTAAATTGCTTAAATTTGACATATGGTCTTTATATTAAATTTATCGATTCTATCAAATTTGAAACGAAATCATTTATGAAGTATGTGCATCCGTCTATCCGTAAAACCACGGATAGCTATGAAACAGTTATGTTAACAAGATAACTATGAAGCGAAGAGAGCTAGATTAATAAATTTAGTGCACAGAATTAATATCTAGATAATTGATACTTATCATATTTGGAACGAAATGTGTCAAAGTGGTGGCTTTTCGACCATCTATATTTTCACAACTATGTAAATGCGACAACTCATATTGCCATGGCTTAAATATATGAAATCCTAAAAGTGATTTTGTGATAGCATTTGCAATTCTGTGACAAATTTTGGATTCAATAGAAATGGAAACTTTGTGTTTGAAACAGAGATTTGATTTTCAGGTACTTTGTCCTAAATGCCAGAGAATAATCGCCAAAATATTCATCAAAGATCACACGACAGATTCCGTAAAAAATGTTAGATTCATACTGAAAATTAGTAAATATTGTTCGAAAATACTATGCAAGGTATTGCGGCCTTATTAAAGATCAACAAAGGGGGTAAAGGGGTAACATCTTTATTAGATAGAATGCGAGAAAGTTTTGGGGGGACATCTTTCACTGATTAGTAGTTTCCGTGAACTGTAAAATTTGAAAAGAGTAATTTAAAAATATTTTTAAAAAGAAAAAGCATGACTTTCCTGTACATTCCTTTTATTTCTTAAAAAAAAAATGTATTTTCTTATTAATCTGGTATTAAAATCTCAAAATTTCATATTTGGTAAAATATTTAATTTCTTTTTGTGAAATAAGATTATATATTTCTCTATATTTTTTACCTCGCACTTCCGGATATCATATTCCATGAGCAAAACTAGATTTGTTTAATAACAAATAAATTCTTTTAGCATAAATTGATATTCATGACTACGACTACGTATTTTAACCATCATGATAGATATCAGTCTTGTTTTTTAGAAGTCTGATACATTCTGTTTATTGCCGCACGAAAATTAATAATGAAATTCGAATATAATATTAGATTGAAAAGAATATTTTATATTTTAATATCAAACTGCTTATCTTCTTTTTTATTAACTAAATCCTTTTTTTTTATCCGTTTGTAAACTGAGCACGTAATTGGAGAAAAAGCATGTGATTAAATATTTGATAAAACAACGAAGCCATTTATATTTGTAATGAAATCTATTGTTGAATATTATAATAAAAGACATTTTTAAAAATAATTGCTAAAATTTAAAAAGAAATAGGGAGAGGGGTAATTAAATTGCTATGATTAAAATCGCAATTAAAAAAAATAGTGTAGAATTAGATTTGTACAATAGTACAATCTTGAGTACAATGGAGAAAATTCTATATCTTGCTTAATTTTTCATTAGAATTCTAATTCAAATTTTATTATGAGCCTGATTGAAACAGATATCGAAACAAGACTGGCCCGACGCCATAGACAAATTTACAAATTAGTATTTTTTGAGCAATGTACACTGTGCACTTTAAATCAACAAATTAAAAAAAATGAGCAAGAAATATAATTTTAGATTCGATTTGTATCAACGCACTTTTGAATTAAGAGCAAAAGTGGTGGAATGGAAGGAACTGTAAGCATTTTGGTTAAAGTTTTTATGTAGAGAAATGATCCTACATTCATTTTCTAAAATAAAGACATTAATTTTAATTATATAATTTCTAACTATTAATATTCATTAATAGTTATTTATGAGCATATCTTTGAATTGGTAATGTAACAAATGTATTGAAATGTGCTAATCTGATGTCTTATATCGATATTTTTGATCCACTTTCGTACTCTCCATTAAAAAAAAAACATTTCAAGATAGTTGTATTGAGACAAAATATTTGTTTGCAATAAATATTCATAATACTTCCTTTCTGATATTCGTAGGAATCTGATCTTTATAAAAAATTTTATGCTTGGAATTATAATCAAGTTTATAAAGATATGAATTCATAAATTTATGACCCTTAGTTTATGACATCAACTTAGAAGTAAAGAATAAAGAATCAAATTTCACGAAATGTAATTTATGACTAAGTGGGTTACCGTAACATATGAATTTATAATTGCCGAGTGACTTCATTTATGAAAATATATCTAATTTAGTTTAGAAGATTGAATCTATCTTTCAACAGAATATGCATAGCACTATAAATGAATGAAACAAAGGCTAAAAAATATTAATAATTATTTTGCTTGTATATTTCATGCAATTGTTTCAAAGTACATTAAAAAATTTTTTCTGGTGAAATAGGAATTTAACTTAGCAAGAAAACTTCTAACTGGACACAAATTCGTAACAATTTATATATCTGTCACAAACCATCATATAGGTTGGTTTAATCCTTGACATCCATGACAGTACAATAAATATCGCATTAATTGTGGGATAGCATTTTCCACGTGACCAGACCTAAATTATGACACTTGGCAAACGCGCGACATCGACACACGGATCGAAGAGCGATCGGGCTACATTTCATCGCTTCGAGCCATGCAAACATTCATTTTGGTTAATGAGGTTTGCTGTTGTCATTTGCGAATAGATTTTGGGAAAGTGTAACTTTAATCTTTATACTTTGACAGATATTTTCAATAAATTCATATGTATTTAGCAAACAGAGTTGTATGATAATATCAGAAATTAAACAGTAATTTAGTCACAACCAAAATTCATATTTTTTGGCATTGAATTTATTGGTACGTTTTCCAAGTTTAATACATATAGAAAGGATTAGCAGAGATACATTCATATTTTAAATATACTTCCGAAATGTAGCATATGTTGCGAAACATATTGTGGAAAGCTACTTTAGATAGCAATCTAATTAATGAGAGTTTCATTAAATACCTTGATGAGGTATTTAATGAATAGCTATATCAAAAGATGATGGTTTCATTTGAAAGAAAATTGCAGACAAGTGTTTTCAGGAGATATGAAAATCCATTTACTTTTCGGTACATTAAATAAAACATTCAATAAAATCTGTTCTTATTTTTGTAATTTTGGAGGATATTACATGGATATGGAGATATGCTATATGATATTTGTTATGTATTATTTTCTTCATATAATTACGATAAATGTAATATCTATGAAAAAATAGATAATATCTATTCATATTGTAAAAAAAATCAATTTATTCCAGCATATTTATCATTTTATGAATCTAATATTTTCTTTTAATTCTAAATAAGATTTATTCTGGGTTTCTTAATTATTCTACTGCTTAAATTATAAGAGATTAAAAGTTCTAAGAAATAAACTTTTTTAATTTAAAAAAAAAATCTGAGTCGGATGGAATTTTACTTTCCTATTTTTTGGGGGAGAGGGGCAGAGTCTTCTTCCTCGGAGGTAATCTCTCTGGTTGTCGTCATGGTCCTGCAGAATAATTTTAAAATTGCCACTAAAAAGAGAACTCGCCTTAAATCGAAATACGTATTCTATCTTAATTTTAAATTTTATCTAAAAATAAAAGTGGTTTAACCTTAAGCAAGTGTTTTAGTCTGATTTAGCATAAATAGGAGCATTATCAAAATAAAAAATCCCATATTTTGCAGGAAACGAAGTTTGTTTCATACAATGGATCTTGTCAGTCGAAAGTTCCCTATGCTTCCGCTTAGGGTTATGATCTGCCATGATATAGGCAGCTAGCAGAAAACTACTTTGCTGCCCCATGATATGGGCAGCTAGCAGAAAACTACTTTGCTGCCCATATCATGACAGATCCAACTCCCTGCCTGACAATTGGACGGAGGTAATCACGATCATTCACTTGAGTAGATGCCCTTTGAAAGTGCATCTGTCCTGTATGTGAAAGATGATTCGTCTGACTATATAACTGTCTTATAATTATCAATCAACTAGGTTTTGTGGTTATGGTTCCACTGTATATGACATTTGCTTTTAATATTATGACAAGTGGCTCGGAAATTACTGATGTGCCGTAAATGTTTTGTCTATGAAGTTGCCACTTAATTGTAATTATTGATACTGGAGAATCTAGATGCTGATTCAGTTCTGTGATAATTTTTAGCTGCCATTGTTTTATTTTTAGACTTTATTCTCAAAATATATTTTTACTCATTTTACCTTCATAATTTAATCGCAGGTAACAGCAATGTACTGCTGCCTAGATTATAATACAAATTGGCAGCTCTCCGGTTCTTATAAACTTGAAATGCACCAATATTACTGAAGCATGTCCGTTGTTTGAAAATAAAGTATCAATCAATACTTTACTTTAAAAAAAAACTGATAACTATAAACGATATATACCGATGACACTAAACGAATATTTTTGTGAGCTTTTGAAAACGCCGGTTCAGCACCAGAGGATTTGATGACATTAAGCAAATCATTATATTGACGGCGATCACATTAAGCTACGTTCTTAATAATTCCATTCTTTTAAATAAAAGTAATCAAAGAAATAAAAGCTAATTATCTAATTGGATGAAATAATGATGTTCAAGAATCAAACAACTCAGCTGATTAAACAGATCGATAGAAACATAACGTATTCCAAAATTAGTCTTTTTTAGAATAACCTTGGCATTAGCGTTAAGAATAGAAACATGGTTGAGATATCATTCTCTTATTTTTAATTTATTTTAAAGATATTTTTAAAAAATTCTGGATTGTAAAATCAACAATAAAGCTTCAAGTGTAATTTAATTAAATATATAACATTTTAACAGAGAAATAAAAAAAATCTGTTTAAATGTTCCATTGCATTTTATGAATTGCATAAAATATTCCTTTATTTAATTTATATAAATTTTTCCATTCCTAAATTCAGTGTAAACCACGATTTTTCGCCCGACAACAGAAATTCAAACTTTTTTTCCTTTATTAAATCAGCACTTTATTATAAAAATCGTATTAATAAGAAATGACTGTTCTTTCTTTGTAACTGAACTCCAATTATGAATATCCTGTAAGTGAAAAAAATGTAGAGCAGCTAACAAACTCTTTAAAAAAATAAATTATGAATGTATATGTATCTCTATAAATGTTCTTCCTAAAATATTTTCACTCTGCCTAATTAAAAATTAATTTGCAAGAATTTTTTATGAAAAAATATTTTTCATCATTAAGGGAATAAGAATGTAGAAGAGTTATAAAATTTTTAAGCCAAATATTATACATAAAACCCCTATGGTTTAGGCAATGCTTTAATTAGCGAAACGTTCAAGGAAAATTTAGGAAAGGAATTCTAACGATAAACAAAATGAATTATGAAACTTTGGTTCTGTTTTTCTTGATGTTGGAAAGTAATCTGATATGCGTTTAAGGAGAAAAAAATGCTTTCAGCGAACAGTATAATTAGATTAAAATAAAATCATCTCGGCAATTTTTCATCATTTTTGTCAGTTCATTTTCTTTAGTGAGTGTAGTATATCATCTAATTAGTTGAGCTTTAAAGATCTCAAATTCTTTATGGTAGTCAGTTTATTTGATATTCTTGAAATGAAGAATCTTAGTTTTATTTTTGCGTATCTTTAACAAGTAAAAAACGCATTCTGTTTTAAAATGTTTTAAGGCATTATAGATTAATTTTAAGATGACATATTTCCTATGTTTTTAATGACGATATCAGTTTTATTTTCATTGCGAGAACCGAATAAGATGGCACTTATTAAACACAAGCATAACATTATCAGTTTTTTCTGTGTTCATAACTATAAAAATAAAAATACACTCAAATGACAAAGGTCAACAAAACTCAGTTTTTGAAAAATTCTTGAAATTCTGGTAACTGATATTTGTTTAATTTGAAGTACTGACAAGAAATGAAATCGTCATATTTTTCTATCAAATAAGTTTTTTATAGAGCGATTTTTCATTTCGCTTGAAATTAATCAGTATATTTTAATATTTTACATTTATTGTATACCCTAATAAACACGAATGCTTCATTTATAGAGTAGTTCTGCCTTATTTTAATAAT
The DNA here is from genome assembly GCA_026543865.1 of Argiope aurantia. Taxonomy (NCBI): domain Eukaryota; kingdom Metazoa; phylum Arthropoda; class Arachnida; order Araneae; family Araneidae; genus Argiope; species Argiope aurantia. The sequence goes on along the minus strand of JAPMOR010107978.1, from coordinate 62,204 downwards.
GACTTTTAGAAAAAAGGCTGATATTATTTGCTTAAGAGATTTTTCTTTTTCTCAAATTTCTTCTTTTTCCTCTTTTTTCTGGGGAGTTTTTCATGCATCATGATTTTTAAATATATAGCAATAGTTGGCGTACTGATATTCCACATTCATTGATATTATAATTTCATATCCGATATGCTTTCACGAGACTTTTCATTTTGTTACAAGTTGATTGACGCCTTAATTTCCAGAATAATGCTCCACGCAAATTAGAAAAATGAACCTTCATATTATGTCCCTCCTCACCCCCCCCCCCCAAAAAAAATTGCAATTTTGGGATTTGCTGATGTCTCTACTACAATAGATTCGCAGTTGAAATCTACTTTGGTTTCCAATTTACTCCCAATTACCCTTAATATTGCTACGAATACTCTTATTCCTTCTCCTATGAATACTGCTTTCTTTCACATTGCTGTGGATAAACTAGTGAAATGTTCACGAATATATTTGATACATTCTCCATTTTAATACTTTAAAAAATTATTCAATAAAGTCTAACTTTGTTTAAAGTGTTGGAGGTCTAAGGGACTTTTTAGAAGCCTCTCAAGCAGTCACAGACTGTAGTCGGAGTGAGCTGTTTTGAAGACATCTGTCAAGAACACTCAGTGCCAGACACTTGGAAATTGTATGCTTTAAAAGACTGCACTCTGGCTCTATGGTTTTTAACTAGAGTATCGGAAGCACATATTGGTAAGGATTCCAACATACTTGTAGAAGGCAATAGAAATTTACTATTCGCAAAGAGTATTGCTGTACCTACCACAATCATCTCTTCCATAATACTAGAGGAGAAATCTGGGTCGCCAATATACATCTTGAAAAACGGATTCTTCTTAAAGGAATGTGCATCGGTCTTGTTGAGCATTTAGATGGAAATAATTCATGCGCAATAAAGGATGAACAAGATAGTAGTAATTCCTTGAAAAAGACATCGGAATTTTTATATTGATAATTAATAATTTCAATATTAAGTAATGTAAAAGAATTGCATAGATAGATTTCAATATTTCAAATACCCCTTATATTATTATAGGAATTAAAATAATAATGAATGTCCAAAATAAGATGTATCAACTAATTAGGAGGTCATTCAAATGGTAAGTCAAAGAGTTAGAAATAAAAAGATTTTTGGAAATTTTAACGATAATTTCTGAATATATCAGTGCACAAAAATAATTCCAACAATATTTTAAAATCTAAAGTAGTATTGTTTTTAATAATATCAGTTCAGTCTTTTTCTCTGAATTTTGACAATTTTTTTAAAAATATCATTTGGATTGTCCATTCAAAAATTCTCGATGGCTGCAACGAAATCCACACCGATTTCATTATACATCACGTATTTAATTGTTTGATTTTTCTTCCGTTGTTTAAAGCTAAGAAAAAAAAAGTTCTGTTTATTATCTGAGCAGTGTTAATAAAGAAAAAGTGATTGAAATACCACGAAATATAACTAGCAAGTAGCGCACAGGTTTGCCGGATATATACATTTTAATAGCATTTTGATGTCATGAGATTTGGTTCTATTTGGAAGGTTCATGTTCACGGTAAACAGAACTGGTGCAAAGTTATTAAATTATTACATTGAATATTATTACTGCTTTAATATTTGTCATAATTTATTATTAAAATTACCTTTTCAATTGAATCATGAAAACATGTTTCGGTTAAAACATTTAAATAAAATCGCAGAAATCTATTTACCGAAGGAAGAAGGTTATAAATAAGAGATTTTAGTACATACAAATTTGTAAATACAAATAAATTAGTAAATATAAGATTTTAGTAAATACAAATTCTCAGAATGTATTTTCTTATGTGTCTTTAAAGTTCATTCGAAATTTCCAATAACTTGAAAAGCTTCGAATTGTTTTTTAGTTTCCTGGCAGGATTATCTCCGGGCTATTTTAAAAAGTCGAAAACAAATAAAACTGAGATTAAACCACTCAAAGAACATCTGTAGTTTCCAATTTTATAACAAGGTTTTCTAAAAGCATTTTATATTGCGTTTTGCAATGCTTGTTCATAAATATAAAAAGATATTAATATTTTATTATTATTGCCTAAAAGATAGTCGCTATAAAATTTTCAATTTTTACATTGTTTTTTTTTTCATTTCAGAAAAAAATCTATCGTTCTTAAGAAAATACTTTCAATTTTTCTTTTAGCTGTTTGGTTTAATTCCAATAACTGATTCCAAAATCAGTGCCATAAAATATAAAAACAAATATTCCTGCATAATCTATGAAGAGTTCATTTCAATGTACATAAGAAGGTTTTATGTTATTTATGAACAAATGATTTAGAAGCACGATAATAAGAATGCTCTAAAAATTCCCGTTTGTATTTTGTATAAAGGAATTATTTTGGTAAAAGATATTTGAAAATAAAAGTCTTGGAAAGGTTTTTGAATTTTTGTTTTAGTATTATATGTGCTAGAATGAGTTCAATTTAATATTGATATAGCCTTCAAAGGAAGGAAAGAAAAATGAAATCAATGTTCAATGTTTTTAATTAACAATAAGTGAAAGAAAAAAGAATTTTATAGTTAATCAATTAAATTATCCATCTTTGATTTAGTAATTTAATCAGAAATACGAATGAAGATTTCTGTTTGAACTTATGAAATTGCATCTATTATTTATTATTTCACTTTAAATTTTTTTCCAATTCGAAAAGAAATTTCTATTATGTAGTTGGCAACATTTCAGTCGAAAAAAAAAATTTAACTCAAAAAACATAATTTTGAGCTTTGAATTTTTACGGATATAAATAATTTCCCATTATTTTTACAAAAATTCAATGTTTTAAATCAAAAATTTAAATAAGGATTTTTTTATGTTCACAGAAATTTTTATCTACATGTAGTAAAACAAATAATTTCAGATCTTAATCATTGCTATTTGGAACTCCTCAGCTCTTCACCCACCCCTATTCCTCTAGAAAATAAGTCTAATTTTGACTAATTAGGCTTATATTCATTTTTTAAATGTTTCACTATTTTTATTTTCACCATTTTAATTTTTCCACTTTAAAAAAATATGCAATAAATTCCCCTCGATCACTGAATGATAAAATTTATCTAGTCTACTTTTAAAACAAAACGAATGGATGAGATATAGAAGCATTAAATATTCCTATTTACAATACAATGTAGGATTTAGCAACAATGTATACCATAGATGATTGACCTCTGGCGTGAATCTAGTGTTTTCATTAAAATTAACATGCTATGTTTGGCGATAAATTGCTGACCAATTATACAATGCATTACACTTACAATTAGACAACCACAACTTTACATTTAATCAAAATTACTATTTTTAAATTTACAGCGTAAAATAATTTATTCTATAGGTCGGTAGATTTACATGCTCTGACTGTCTTGTAGCTAGCATCGAACTGCCGCACTTTGGATTGGCGAGGAGGTTGGGGCACTGGCATTATTAGAAAGTGCTACAATTGGAGGGGCTTGGTGAATTGGTATTATTAGAGAGTGTTACAAATAGAATTAGTTCAAATTTTAATAGAAATATGCAAATATGATATTAAGTCCATGTATTAAATTTCATTTGTCCAGCCAAAGTGTTTCTTAAATGTTGTGTTCACTGCTAAGCGGACAAATAGGTAGACATAATTAATGAATACATGGAAATAATTTATGTTTTCCAAATGTGTGTTTTTTCGAATTCAGGAAAATCTGAAACGTGGAAATTTTTTAAAAAGTTCGAAATCGCATTCCCCCCACTTTTTTTACTATTACAATATATTTTACATCTTAAGCACAAAAGTTAAAGAAAAAAGAATTTTTATTGAATTATACATGATACAAATTGTAGTGTTATTATTGTGTAGAAAAGCAAAATGCTTTCAGGAAATTATTTTTCCAGATTTATACTTGTCTGAGGGGAAAAATATACATATGATCCATTGTAACGATAACAAGCACCAGAAATATTGTTCTTTCCCACAACGTTTTCCCACAACCTTATTTCAAATAATAAATCTCTTGGTTTCCAACCCCTTAAAGATGAAAATATTCTTTCAAAACTCTGATAACTTCACCCATGTCATATTGGGCAGATCCTCACAAAGTGAAAGAAATTCGTTATTTCAAAATGTATATAAAAATAATGATTTACACCTACACACTACTATTCTTTTCATGCAACTCCAAAAGTAGCAACTATTTTTGAAAAGAAATCGAAATGGCATCGAATATAAAATGATTTTTATATTTGAGATTCATTGGAATATCATAAATTTGGTAGCTTTGAAGTACATCTTTAAAATAAAGTTTATTCTATTTATCACTAAAGAAATTTCAATGCAAAGGAAATATTGATAAGGAAAAAGTTTCACATCGGATTGAGAATTTGTGATATGGATTTTATTTTGATTCTTTGCGCTAAAGAAGGAAAAAAAGATAGTTTTCTGTTTTATTTGGTGTCCTCAGTATATAGTAATAATGCCGGCATTCTGGTATAGGGGAAACCCTTGATCTGGGCGTCCCGAGCTCGAGTCCCGTTTCGGACATGCTTGTTCTTCATCTGTTTTATCTGTGAGGAGTTTGAACCCCTGTAAAAAGGAGTTTTACAAGCGAATGTATGAGTGTCATCTTCATATGAGTTAGAATTCAGACTTCTACCCTCAGGTGCTCAGGGGTCTTTACCCTCAGAAGCTACTGCACCCTCTTTCCGTGGTAACGCGGATACGACATCATCATCAGTATATAGTAATGATGTTTATTTTCTAATGTAAGTCATTGCATCGTCTATTGGTGCTTTACCTACAAAATGACTTTATTCCATTTTTAACCAATAGTATGTTGTTCAAAGTCTTTTTTATACATCAGTTTTTCTCGCAAGATAATGTACGTATATAGAAAGCAACATCTTATTTTTACGCGATATATTTATTACAACCATAAACCTTAAAATTCTAAAAGAAGAAAAAACCTTTCTAATCACGTTATGGTATTTTTAAAAATAAAAACTCATTTTTGTAAAAGAAATTAGGGAATTTAGTATTCTATTTGGTGAACTCTTCGTTATATTTAGCAAACGATTCCATATTTTAACAAATAAAACACAAAAATTAGGCTTCATTAGACAAGTATTGATCGAGATATTTGATATCAAAAAATAAAATGCATTCCTTTTAATGTTTTTCTATCAAACGATTTTAAATTAAAGGGGAGTACGCAATTATATTTCGCCTTTTTAATTTTTTTTAACTCCTCGTAAATGCATACTTTTGCCTTTTTAAATAAGATCAGCCATAATTTTGTTCACAAATGAGTTTAAGAAGAGATCAGTGTTACATGCAATAAGAATTTTTCTTTTCCTAAATTCTGACCAGTCGCCTCAGGCGATCTGATGATTCGAGGGGAATATTGTGCATATTTGTTCTCAGATAAGTCGTTTAAACACAACATGTCCATATTTTTGCCATATTATTTAATATTAGTGTAATTTTAATTGCCTTATTTTAGCTCTATTTACTGTGCACATTAGCCTTTCAAATGGAGATTGGTACAATAATATCATAGTGCCATTAAAAGTGTAAATGTCCGGTTAATCTACCTTCTACATTTCGTGATATTGTAGCTTCACTTTTTTAATTGTCTTATAAACTACACAGATAATAAACTATAGAATTCATTTTTGTACTGTAGAACTTATAGTAAAAAAGTTACATATCTGTTTTATTTGTAAGATTTTTCACAAAAAGAAAAAAATGCGCATGGGATATTTAATGACATTTTCATTTTATAAGAAGAAAAAAATAGTAAGCATATAAAGCATAATTTAAAATCGTATGTATGCACTTAAATCAAAGGAATCTCATTTTATCTCTACACACAACAAGAAAAAATACTTTAAGAAGACAGAAATTGCAATAAAAAAAGGAGCTAAGCGATTTTATTTTTAGGCTTTTTTCACAGACATAAAAAATTTTACTGAGCGTTTAATATTTTAAGATGTCTTAGGAAATAATGATGAAAAAAGCAGAGAGGTTATGTTTCCGTGCTAAGAAAACCCATTTTTTTCTATTTCAGCCATTAAAAGAACCTCATTTTTTGCAGAAAAAAGCACACTTATATACTTTCACATTCACTTAAAATGATTGCAGTCAAGAACTGAAAAAAAAGCACATCTTCCATTGGTGGTGGTGGTGGGGAGAGCATATTTGAGATCTCTTCCGAGTCGTTTGATATTGTATGAATTATTGACAACTTTTTAAATGCTTCATACGAGCAGGAAAGTGAAACCAATAATTCGTGTCCTTCTCCCAAATAATAAATTATTCCGAAAGTTGAGACTCCAATGTTGCTCTTGAGATATACGATTTTTTTCCGAGTCTGATAGATAGATGTATTTCTTCTGTTTCATAATCCTTAGGGGAAATAGGAGAGATTATTTTTTGCAGCCATTCAAACTTTAGTCAATTTGGGACATTTTAAAAATTATTTAGAATTTTATAATACTTTTTTATTCAGATAATTTGGAAATGTAGTATAAAATAAGTCTACATAAATTTTAGTGTTGAAGAATATTTCTAAACACTGAATTGTTTAATTTTAAACAAATTTAATTAATTTATATTCAAATGATATGAAATATTTTGGATTCAGCTAGTTTGATTTTCATTTTATTCGTATATTTTGAAAAATAATTTTATCTGTATAGAATTTCATGTTATATTTTAAATAAAATCATTTGGAATAAACAATTGAACGGCGTTCATTTCAACAGTTTTCTTTGTCCTAAATTTTATTTGTAATAATGTTATTTACAGCATGTATGCACTTCAAAAATTTAAAACGGTATACAAAACGAAGCACAGATTGCTCGCATTTGGTTTGGAAAATAATGTGAATTTAGAAAACTTCTGAAATTTTGAATAGAAAAATTTGAGATTTTTTTCTTAACTTTTATCTTAACTTCTTATCTTATTTTTTTATTTCAACTGTAGAGTTTAACAATAAAAACAAACTGATGGTTAAGTCTATTATAAAGTACATCAGACAGATAGTTAGATTTTTATTTGAATAAATAATAAAAAGTTAAAAAAATTGAAAAAGCTGAAGAATTAAAAAATAGAAACGTATTGACGGAAAATACATACATTTGCTTTATACAGAGAATAAAATTTCATTAATTTTATTCTCGAGTTTGGAACGATCTTACTGACTTGTCATATTTTTATTTATATTTATGTTAAAGTGATTAATTGATCATAGGAAAATAAGTTATATTAGTTGATTAATGAAAAAATGTGCAATGAAAGTTTAATTTATAAAGGGAAATTCTTGATTATGGATCGCATATAATCTTCATATTTTTAATAAAATATTCATTTTAAACCACTAATATATGTTTACAAATATTTTGCAATAAATTAAATTTTGTTTTCTCTAGATTATCCAATTGTATCCCAATTGTTCTTATTCCGCTGAACATTCAGCAAAGCATCTGTATATATAAAACTCTACGAAAGAAGATATTAATGAAATGTAGAAATAGATTTCAAACAAAAAGTTCAATCGAACGCAAAAATAAGCTTAACCGTCGCCAGATAAGTAATCATGATAAGGCTAAAGATTAATTCACGGTTTCTTGACAAGTGTATCAAAATCGCACCAATCGTCCAAATACTCGCCTAAAGACTGCTATTCTAAATGGATATCAGATATGGTAACAAAGATTTTTAAAGGTTGCAATAAAAAATGTCATGATTATATTTGACGAGAAATCGCCACAAAGTATTTCATATTTGGCGATCATACATTAATCTTAAGTTTAGCCACAATCGTTATGATTTTGCCAGGGAAATTAATATTCATATCTTCCAAAGCAATTATTTTTCAAAAAATGGTATTTGTATTATTTTAAGACTCAAGAAATTACCATTTTAATGATATCAATTTCATTTCTGTATAATTTTACCCTTAAATTAAGTAATCTTTTAATTCAATTTGACACTATATCTGAAATAATGTTTTAAATGCTATGAAGGAATTCTAACTCATCCAACAAAATATCCAATCGCATGTATTTTACCAATCATTAATTCAAAAGTAGAAATTTCTGCTTTTATTTCGTACTTTATAATTTTCAATAAATTGGTTTAATTCGTGTTTTATCAGTGACATGAAATAAAAAATTAATCCTTTAACAGTCTAAAATGTCAATATTGAGGAAGAAACTGGTTACCAAAGGCGGCTAATTATTTTATAAGAATATAAATTTTGAGTGGAAATAAATGCATGTCAAAACTCAAATAAAAATTGCTTTCTTTTCTATTAAATAGAAACCTGGTATTTAAGATTTAAAAGCCTCTAAAACTTTTTTAAAAAAACCCTTTATGAATCTTCTCATGTAAGAAATTGTGATGGTAGGCTATTAAAAAAGAAATCTCTTCAAAATATTCGACGCAGAAATTTTAAACTATTTTACTATATCTTAAGATATTACAATCTGGTATGATTTATTACTTCTTTTAGACTTTTATGCCTGAAAATATTGAAATTCATAAAAATCTCCAAGACAGGAATTTTATTCGCATAATAAATAAAATCAAGCCAGAGCCATTTTATTGAGGAATTTGACGTGCCTAAAACTTAATATATCTGACTCGGAATGGTTTTAAAAATGCTTCATAATTAAGCTGGATTTTAAGAGTTTGATGACTATTATTTAAAATTCCATTCTATTTTTTTAATTAAACTCAAGGTGATTTCATATTTTGAATAGAAAAATTATTACTTCTTTTAACTTCTAATTTTTTTAAAATAAAATTAATAGATTCTAAGTATTTTTCTTTTTTATGACCTTCTTTTGGTTTTATCATTCTAAGAAAGTTTAAGACTGAAAATATATATATGGTCTTTTCGATTTAAGCTTAGTGCTTTAGAACAGCAATCATAATTTTTCCTAATGTTCAAAAAAGTCTACTGTTATTTTTTCTGATCTTATGAAGATACTTTTTCATAGAATATAGAGAATTATGGCCCTCTTCCGAGGTATACAGTAAATCTCTATAATCTTTGTCAATATCTATAACCTTTATCAGTATCCTCCAAATTTCATACATGATTTTTTTCTTAAGAATAAATATCATTTCACAGATTGAACTGTATTGCTTTTAATTTTCGAGGATGTTTAAAGTTCTGTTACAGTAATACCCATTTAAAAACTTTTTATAATGTTAAACTTTTTTTTTATATTCATTCATTATAAAAAAATAATTGAGGGATTGATGAGTTTACATTATACAAATCCATAAAATCTGCCTTTTAGAAATTAACTCTTTATAAGTGATAATTGTTAAATAAATGTAAAACTGAGCTCTTTAGAATCAATCAATCAAACAAACAAAAAATGCTAATTAAGATTATATGTTTCATTACTGGCTCTTATTTCACTTGGCCTATTTCATGCTTTATGCTAGAGTTCCGGAATTGTACATTCTTGAGCGCATTACAGTATAATTATATTTTGAAAATTATCTCCAATAATCATTTATTTAATTTAGCTAATTTTAATTCAATAAAAGGTCCGCCAAATATAGACAATTTAAAAAAGTTATTAAATTCATTCATTTATAATCATAATATATATATCATCACTCGAAGCAGTAATTGTATTGTATATTTTTAAAAAAATGCATCTTAATGTTAAGTGTTAAATAGTAGTTATTAAAATGTAAATGCTTCATATAGAAAAATAACATTTATTGAATATTTGGCAATCATATCCTCATCCAGTGTAAGATAACCAAACTAAAGTAATATATTGCATATAATTGTAACTTATCTTAGCGTTCTTAAAAAACGCTTAAGCAGAATTACAAAGGCGTTTAATATATATTGGAGTGTCATTCGAGGTAAAAACAAAGTGTAAGAATCAAATAATCTATAACATTAATAATGTGCATTTGTGAAATCTTTAATTTTTTTCTTTGCATTTTTTCATATCATGAAGTAAATATATGTAAAGATTCTTCTGTTATTCAAGCCACTATTTCTCTAGTTTCTTACAAAATGGAAAAATGGAGCAATATTTTTATGCATCAATTTTATACATAAAAAATATATATATAGCGTGGAAAAGAATCATTAAAAATTTAAATCAATAATATCTAAAACTCTGTTTGGAGTTTTTGATTAATTTGACCCAAGGGAAAAAAAACATTTATTTCCTGAGCGAAAGAAATCTCGATGTCTATTACTTATTCTATCACATATATTTTCTATCGTGAATTAATGATTGATTAATAACAATAAATTATTTATATATATTTTGTCATCAAGTTTTCAGATATATTTCATTTGGAACCATATAAATATTCTTCATATCAAACAGACAATTTAAATGCTGACACTTGTTACTTTAAGTGCTGATAGAATGATGTGATACTGGTTATCAACCAGAATTTTGAAGTGAAGGAATTTCAGATTAGAGATCCGGACAGATTTAGTGTTGAATAAATTTTTAACTTAAGATTTTAAATATCTTCCTTATGGTTCCAGAAACATTTGAGGAAGAGGAAACAAACATAAGTTTGCAGTGTTTCCGTTATTCGGAAAATTATCGACCTTGTATAGCTCTTGAATATTTTCAAATAATCTTTATTGAAAAATTTAAGCCAAAACAAAAATAATTTATATTTTCAAGAATATGTTTCAGGTGTAAACAATTTTTCAAATATATTCATTGATTCTTTAAAAGCATATTTTTCTAATGGAAAGGAAATTGATAATAAATAGAATTTTAGAAAAGATAATAAATAGTGAAAAGATAATAAATAGAATTTTACAGGAAGACTACTTAGAACTATTTTAATTTCACTAGCTAGTCGTATAAAAAATAGAGGAGGAAAATTTTGAAATTGAATTCTAAAGAAACGAAGTAGAAAGTGGGAGGAGATAATTGTCTTGCTACTCAAGGCAAAAATTACATCGAACTTAGACGCAAATAGTTGATCCAACGTGTGAGTCAAATGACTCGTTAGTTATAGATAGAACTTCTTGTTCTTGCCCTAAATGTCAATGTACTTTTCTTATGTATCCTGACTGTAAATTAAAATATTAATAAGGTTAATTCATCAGTGCATCGTGTAGCCTTTTGGCTACATATTTTTTATTTCCCTTTATAAATTTCACATGATTGTCACAAAGGGCAATAATGAATATCTGGAAATCCTTTTTAAAATGTTTTTAGATAAACATTTGCAGAAAAGTCTGATATAGGGCAATTGCTACTAGAATTAGATTTAAAATGGAAATGGGAAAATACCAGGACGGCTGTTGTATGAATGGCTATACCATTAAAATAGAATCAAAGTACATTATTTTTGTTTCTTGAAAACTATATTGGTATAATAGGACTTTTATTTTTATTGCAGAATTGTTATAATGTGGTTTGTCAACACATACTACTCTTTCAAAGATAAGAACCCTCCCTCCTCCACAAATCGCAATGACAGACCGGGATTTTTTGTTACGAAAGAAATCTCTTCTTAGTAAGTGGTCTATTAAACAAATGCCTTCTCGGTCATCCTTTGCGTATCCTCAGAAAACCCCCTCTAATCCATCTACCTGGAACAGCGTCTCTAACGAACAAAGCATAAGCCACTGGTATTCAGTCTATCACACTTAACAAAAGAGAGAAATGTAGCAGATAAGGAACCAGTCCCTTCTTCCATTAAACTGACTTTTCTGGCCTTTCCGTATTGATAGGGTTAATGTTGTGCAGAAAACATTTTCATTCAGCACATTTCTCTACAACACCCACTAATGCAATTCTAAATTATTTAATCATTTCCATGAAAAAAATTAAGAATATATTTCCAACTTGCTCCGGGAAATTTGTGATGGTGTCTATGCAAGTAATATGATTATTATTTGGATGGACACCATAACATAACGCACCCTATAACTATAACATAATTTTTTTTTTCTAAAAGTGAACTGACCACTTTAGTGTATTTTCCGAAAATATCTTTTTGTATTAGCTATGTCACTATCCAAAATAAATACAAATTCATTTTTTGAATAAATAATCCAATCATTGTTGTCGCTCAATATAATGTCACGTAGATATTCTAGTGTTGGACTCAATGACGCACACAAGAGGTAGAGCTAAACTAGTTTATTAACAGAACTCAGAACTGAGAATACAGTAACTGACAAACCTTCTGCTTTTATATAAGCAGGGAAAGTTCCAGAGTACTCTTCTGGAGACAGTAAGAAAAGTCCAGAACACTTGTCTGGTAAACTAAAGAAATGTCTAGTATCTTCTGGAACATGAAATAAAGGAAAACATAAAATCATGGAATTAAGTGTTTACATATACCATTAATCTCAGTGTCTCTAGCGAGATTCGAACCCAGGTCTCTTGATCACAAGACCAGTGCCATGACCATTCGCCCATGGAGATTCGACAGTCTTTCTTCAATGCGGCAATAAAAAAATCCTTTTATAGTCGAACATTTTTTATTAATATATAATGAGTTGTTTTAAATCATTTATATATTCGCGTTCTGTTAATATTTTGCTCATGAATAGGTTCTTTTTCCTCGTGTTTTGCACTTAAAAAGTTTCTCTGAATTAAAAAAGCAAACAAACGTACTCCTAATCAGTAAAAAGTATTTCTGTCTTTTTAAATTATAGATTTTCTGATAACTTCCTTTCATCTTAAATTTTTAATGTAACTCTTTGACATTTAAGAATTTCTATTCTAAACATTCCACTCTTTTTCTGTCCGTCATTTTGTGCAAACATATTCCCTTTTTTTAACAGAAAAAAAAAAGGTTTTTCTCTTTTTCGAGGAAGCTGCTACAAATGATAAATCGTTTTCTAAAATGCTATTTTTTCATTCGGAAAAAATAAACCATTGATTAAAAAAAATGATGCGATTTTTTTAAGTCCTTGCACAGTTCTTCAATGGCTAGTGAAGGAAAGGACCATGTTGTAGAAAAAAATTAAAGCATTAAAAAATAAAGGGAATAAAAGTGTTTCTTCTTTTTAATTGAATGCGTTAGATTATTTTGTGGCATTGTTGTACGAATTCTTCATTTTCTTTGAGCTTTTATAAAATTGATCTTAAACTTCATTTCACTCAAACTTAGCCTTAAATATATTTCGGATTGTTACTAATAAATTTATAAATATGTATGTATGTAAATTAATTATGAGTATACAAAGGGATTACTAATAACAAGTTAAAATTCATATGTTTCATATCAAACTATGAAGAAAAAAAAAGAAATCGATAAATGAAGTAATCATAATTAAATGAAAGGAATCGTAATTAAATAAAGAAATAATAATTGTTAAATGGATCTCTGGAGATTCTAACGTTATCCGTCGTTCAAAATAACGAAATATTGTGATGAATGCTGGCGCCAAACATGAAGAATTAGCTCGAGCACACCATAAATAGTAACAGGGCCATCTAGGCATGCTTATTCCAATGAACCTGTTTGATTTTGAAAACATTATCTCTACCTTCTGCTTATATTGTTTACATTCGCCTTCTTATTTCATTTACAGTATTGCTCAAAACCATAATAAACTTCTATACCAATTTATAGTTTTCATATTTTTTTGCAGTTTGAATCTAAAAGTTTTTGTGCATATCATATTTGTAAAGAAAAGAAATTTATATATATTTTATCTTTTTGTTGGGGATGAATCTTTATTTATGTGTCATAGCAGTTGATTATAAGAAAAAGGGAAACGAACAGAACTCTTTATTTGCCCTTCATAGTGAGTGAAATATCCTCTTTTTAATTCACATAAGCATTATTGTGTAGTAGCAGAACAAGTAATATATATATAAAAATTAAGTTAATTCCTACTTAGGTCAAATTTTTTTATTTTAGTTACTTTTTATTAAATAATTACAATTAATATAAATATGTATATACATATGACAGAAATACAATATTAAGTGGCAATAATTCAATAATTGTAATCATTCATTGCTTGTAATATATCAATTTCGCTTGGCGATAAACTTGGCGACCATTTGACAACATCATGACAGATTTGGCTATTTTGGCGACCAAATAAAAATTACTAGACAAATTTAATTAATATTTGAAAAAGTACTGTATTAACATCAAGTGTCATCCACTACAAGTTTAGAAAAGTGTATTTGAACTTGAGTGGATGAATAAAAAGTATTTTATTAAGGATTGAAAATTTGAAAAAGATATATATAGGGAGAGTGAGCTTATATTAGGAATTGAAAAAAAGCAAGTCTTTTAAAAAGTTAATCGACACAAGATACATACACAAAATTTATATCTGTGGACCCATGAGAAACAAATGATTCGTTTGATTTCAGTGTACAACCATAAAATTTGTATAGCATAAAAATATTGAAGCAATTGTTTTTAAAAAGTATTGGAAAGAATTGTCAAAAATAATACATTTTAACGTGAAGTACATGTGCCTCACGCGCCCTTACATCGAAATAAAATTTTTCATATTTTTCTTTTAATATGATGATCATCTAATGATCTAATCATTAACTATTATAATATAAATTAATGATAAATGTAATCTTTTTATAGTTTGGAAAGTTATTAAATTAATGGAAAATTTTTGACATGTGACGGCCGAAATTCTCATTCTATTGATCGAATTTTAAAATAATTTAATTTAATTATAATTTAAATTAACTGTAAGTACGTAATTTAATTTGAAGTTACTGTTTCATTTCAATTTTAAAATACTCGAGAAAAATGTAAGACAAAAAACAATAGAAATGATTTTAAAAAGTATACTATTTTATGAAAAAATGTTAAGGGGTCCGACATTTTATTCTCGTTTAAGTCATTCTCTCCCTCCTTCTTTGCTCCACAAAAGTATATTGACAAATTGTAATTTGATTTCAACAGATTTCGTCTCTAATTTTTAAAGAATAAATAGCAAAGCAAAATTCAATTTTTTAAAGGCAAACGCAATCATGTAATTCATATATTTAATCCATTTTAATAATTTAGAAATTTAATATCTTTCTTACTGTTTTTTGGAGGCGCGGTGGCCTGGTGGTAAGGTCTCGGCTTTGGAACCGGAAGGTTTCAGGTTCGAGACCCGATTCCACCGAAGAACCATCGTGTAAGGGGGTCTGTTGCACGTTAAATCCGTCCTGACTAAACGTCCTCCCGCTGGTGTGGTGTGGAGAGGGTTCTCGTCATCTGCCAGCTCAGATGTCGTCCTCGTCATCTGACCGCGGTTCAAAATAACGAGGTCAGTTCCAGAATAGCCCTAGTGTCGCTTCAAACGGGACGTTAATATAACTAAACTACAGTTTTTTTTAATAAATCCCTTAATTATATATAAAAAATGTGTATATTGATCGTCAAAATATACGATGTATATTAAAAAGGGATTGGAAATACAATTGAATTTTAAATCCATTTTGCTTTCATCATATAAATTACTATATAAATGAATAAATATATGATGAATTTAAGCAAATGTTTTACTACTTTTCAGAATAATGATGCTTCATACACTTGAATGTAAAGAGGCATATATTATAGCTGCCATAACCCTTAAACCAGTTATATCTGATTAAACTTGACGCTAACCTCGCCTGTTTGATGAGCTCCTATGAATTTCTCTTCTACGGAGCCGTGCTGCGTTCTGAAACGTTTAGTAAACTCGCATTACTTTCGCCTAATTCATTGAAACAAGTCATTCATCTTAAATCAGAGGGATGTCTTCATTGGAGTTGGTAATTAATTGAGATGAATGAAGACATGAGACTTAAATCGGGCTCTCCCCTTCGGAGACGGTCTATTTGTCTAGAATATGTTAGCATCCCTAATGCAGAACGATTTCTTAATAGCAGTGGAATATTAGAATTGAGAATTCCTCATATTTAACAGTTATGTGGTTTGAGGAGATGCTTGCACTAAATTTGAGTTTGTTATATCGATTTACTTCATGGAAAATACAGATTTTTGTATATTTTGATTGTATGGTTTTCTATTTAAAAAAAAGCAAGGAAAACACTTTCTAAATTTTAAATACTGATTTAATAACAAATTTAATTTAAATATCAAATTTTAAATGTCGAAAATTAAATTTTCTATGCATATTTTTCAATTAAATTATTATCTATCTTATCAGTAGTATTCATCTTCTGACAGATAATGATTTTCTAAATACTACGCTAATTAAATCGTCTTAAGATAAAAGAAAATATTAAGCAATAAGAGAGATAAAAAAAGACGTTTATGGGTTATTTGACAAACAAATATTGCACTAGAAGGTAAAGAAACACTTTTGATTTTCTTTTATTAAATGAATAATTATTTCAAATATAGTTTAACTGAGACGCTTGAATGTTTATTTTTTGAACAATTATTGTATTAATACGGTTTGTCGAAAATGTGCATATTTCCCTTCTTTAATTTAATTCTGATTCTTTTGTATTTCTGCACAAGTGTACATAAATTAAGGATATGTCAGAATCATACGGAAACTATGAACAACAGTATTACTCAATCAGTATGGTATATTAAGGATAGAAAAAAAAAAAAGGTAGAAGGAAAATTGAGATTGAACATAATGAATTGAAATATTTTAATAGCTATGGTACAGCTAATCAAAAATAAATACTAGGAATTTTTTCAATTATCACTAATTTATAATTTGACTTATTTCAAGACGTTGAATATTTTCTTAACATGGTATTCTCTTTAAGGTTTGCATTCTTCCTGTTAACTGCGTAAGATATGATAAGATAAGATACTTAGAGATACTAAATAAGATATGTTGCTTACATAATGCAATAATCAATCCATTCGAAAACAAAACATAAATTGACCTTTCAAGAAACTTGTTACATCATTATGTAGGCATTCTTCGAGCTAGAGGTTAGAATTAACTTTTTCCAAAAAAAATTTCCGTCATATGTCTGTTAATTTAA
This sequence comes from Argiope aurantia, assembly GCA_026543865.1. NCBI lineage: Eukaryota > Metazoa > Arthropoda > Arachnida > Araneae > Araneidae > Argiope > Argiope aurantia. Next base: position 45,207 of record JAPMOR010107978.1, on the reverse strand, counting down.
GAAGCTCGGAATGATCTGACTTAGGTAGTATTATTGGAAAAAGTAAAAGAAAAATCTGACATGATAAAATGGACGAGAAACAAGGGATGACTTCATATTTTTTATGTAATCAAACATTTAGAAAGCACGGTAGATCGCCTCCTTATCAAGGCTGTTATCCATTTCGGAGCAAAAGTTAACATTTTTTAAATTTATTTTCGAATGTGTTTATCCTTCGTATCAGTGTTAATATAAGAATCGCAGAATGTTTTGATTAGGCTAGTATTTTTAGAGCAAAGGAAAAAATTGCTCTGTTGATAAGGAGGTTAAGAATGGGATAATTTCACAATAAAATATTTTTACAGTATAATGTTGCAATTAATCCTTTCGAAAACTAGGCAGAAATCTTATCAAGATTATATTACATTGGATTAGAGGTTACGAGTTCTTCTTTTTCCTAGATGTTTATCAGTAATATGACTGTTAATTTACGAAAGCGCGAGAAGCTCTAATCTGAGAGGTAATGTTGGAGGAGAAGAAAGGGATGAGAAGATTTAAGTGATATGCTTGATAAGGAGAGTAAGCAAAATTCTAAGAGGGTCTAAAGAATTCATATTCAATGGACTTTTTTTAACACTTAAAATAAGTTTTCATTTTTATAGATGTTAAAATTGGGAAATAATACACTTCCAGGAATGAAAATGATGCTTATTTTAAAATTGTTATTATTTAATATCTTACTATTCATTAAAAATTAGAATAATACATACTGTAACTAAAAACGAAATATTTTAAAACTATTATAAATTATTTCTATTAAATTTACGTTGACTTCAAGGTATACTAAAATTTAGTTATTTGGAACTAAAATCATGGTATAGAAAATTATTATAGACAATACCATTAGTTTTTCATAATAAAAAAAATGTTTCAAAAATTTAATGTTTGTAAAATTTGTTTAATACTACTTAATTACTTGGTTTATTGCTTTTAATAAAATAAAATATTATCACACTTTGGATGATAAAGATTAGAAAAAAAGATCTACTGTTTCAAGAAATTATTTGATAATTTTTCTTAAAAAATGTTTGCGTAAGAACCATATTTCTATTTTATTACAGTCTTGATATTAATAGCAAAGATAAGAATTACTGCCTTTCCCAAATTTCATAAATTTAATACTCAAAATTTTATCTTATTAAAACAGGATAAAGCATTAGCTTTCTTTCTTTTAACGTTATTTTTGAGTTTAAAAAAAGAAGGCATGGTAATATTTTGTTACTTTTGGAGCCACAAAGCATTCATTAACTTTACATTAGCAGAAGAGCTGTTACAAAGATGCTTTGGAAAATAGGGAGCCATTTTCTCGTAAAAGAAATTGCAGTTTCATGTCACGCACTACCTCCAAACTTTTCTTAACATCGAGGCTTTTGTTAATGGGAACTGATTTTCGGTATAATAGTATAATTACTTTTGTTGTGTTTACGAAATTCGGGCACTGACAACTAATCTGGCATTTCAATTCATCTTAAAAGCTTAAATAGATGGTATTTATGCGTTTATCGGTTCTCCTCGTATGAATAAAAAGTGCAGATGATAGCAATGTAAACAATCTAATTAATGAATAAAATAATGAATAGTAATTTGTGCCTGTGGATTTTGAATGATTCTAGTTTTGGCAATGATAGAGAAGTAGGGAAGCTAAAAGTGTTTTAAACATTAAAGTTGAGTGGCTGTGGAATTATAATTAGATTTGATGAAAATTTTTTTGAGGATTTGATCATTCATAAGAAATTTGATTTATCCAGATTTATGATCAAGAAAATCGTCCCCCCACCCCCCAAAAAAAAGATGAAAATGCCTTTTTACGACAAAATGAAAATGTGCGAGATTGTTTTTAAAATTAAATCAACTTTCATGCAAAGTAAAGCTAATTTTTATTAGCAACTAATTTTTTCCTTGGCATTACGAATAAAATTGCACAGTAAGAAGGTAGATTTGAAATTGCTTTGAAACTTTAGTACTTTATTTATCGACAATTTATTAAACATGATATCAACTTCAGCAGTACAGAGTTTTTTAGAATGAAATGCTATAGTAATAGACTTCGGATTATTAAACTGTAAAAAAAAATTGTTATGAAATAGAAGCATTTTATTCGTTTTCCCGTAAATTGTTATTGTATTAATTTGACCTGTGATTATTTGCTATCCAACCTATAAATAACTAAAATATTTCCTGAATGATCCTAAACTGATTTCCCATGTCACTGATATTTATGCGATGGAAATTCCGGATCCGGATTCCGGATCATGGATAATATAGTGGTTATTACAAGATCGGTTATTCGACATTTGATATGCTAGGCGAAATTATCCTTGTAGCGCCAGCATTCCAAGCCAGTATGTTTGCTTGCTCTAATGAGGTAACAGTGTCTTGACATTTCATGAGGACAGTAACCGAGATGGGTTTCAACTTATTTATGTTTGTGTGAATGTAGGAAGGTGCTGTCTTGTAAATAAAATTATGAAAAATAAAATTCTAAAAATTAGAAAAAAAAATTAAAAAATAGCACAAAAATGAGGCAGAATTTAAATAATATTTAAATATGTTTACAAGATTTCGTAGCATTATATATTCCAAAAGTGCTTATTTTGTTTCATATATTTTGATCACATACTTTCAGAAGCGAATTTTCACTCATATAATTATAAGAATATATATTATTATAGGAAGGTAGACATAAATATTAAATATTAGTAAACATATATTTATCAGTTGAAACATATATATTGTGAGCAATAGATAAGCAATAATAAATCAGTAGGTATGGTAACAACCAAACTTTCTAGCATGTTTTTCAATAAACGTGCATCCGCCTCCTCTTCACATAAAAATTAGGACTTTGGTGGGCCATTACTATTCAAATCGACATTGAGAGGGCCATGACTATTCAAATCGACATTGAGAGGGCCATGACTATTCAAATTTTTATTTTCAGAGTCATGTACGTAAGCATTTAAGAGCACTGTAAGAAAATGGAGAAAATTGTATTCATTTTGAATGCCTTTTTTTCGTACGGAAGACTTGACACTGCAACTAACATCGAATTCCTAAGTGATACAAAACAACAATTATAATATCAAAATCACATACCAATGTCCATTTTTTTTAAATCTGAGTTTTTTTTTATTATCATGATACATGCATATATGGGTCAGTCCTTTGGTGCATCTGCTTCAAAACTTGATAAACTTTATACTTAATTGGTTTTATATTCTAAAACTGTATGCCAAATTTTGTTAATGTAAAATTATAGTTTTGCAGTTATCGTTTTCATTTCGAACATACAGACAAGTACGACAAACTTGCTCTAAGTGAATTTTGCTCAACATTTTACAAAAAATCTAAAAGAGCACAAAGATGGCATCCAGCTGCAAACGTTTTTGCATTATCATGTTTGCAGATAGACAAATGGAGGGAGACATAATTCTAAAAATGTATTTTTTTCCCCTTATTCAAAGATGTCTCCAACTTTGGGGATTCGCAAAAATCTATAGTTATTTTTTTTACAATACTCTCTTTAACGTGTGCTTCGTGTACGAGAAAAAATGGTTAAAAATTAGATATGTATTATTTTATTCTAATAAAACAAATAAACAACGAATATTCAAATTTTTGCATTTACATTTTATAAAACATGAAATGCAAGATTTATCCCCATTCTTTTAATAAATATCATGCATATATCTACATTAATTAAAATTTTAGATCTTGTATAAATATATATTGTCTTCTAATTCTATATTAACCTTAACTTCATTTTGAATAACAAACATTTTCAATAAAATATATCATAAATAATAAATTAAGATGTGGAGATTTATTTAAAAAAAATTCGTAAGAAAACCTATTAGCCTAGAAAGTTTGTTAGAGCCTAGCATCTTATAAAATCTTTAAAAGCTTCAGACATGAACATAATGACAAGCTTTCATGTTGTTGCTTTCAACGACTCTGAATAAATGCCACTTGATAAACTGTCCCGAAATTATCGTCAGCAGCTATTAATCCTTGAAGTCGCTTCTTTTGAATTTTTCATATCTAAATGATGGTACAAGAATCCTTCACAGTGCGGATGCTTTTAAATTTCGGGACATGGGCACAATCAAAAGATTGAGTAGAGTTGTTTTGTTCCTCATTCCATAATAATTATCAAACTTCGGTTGTTCTGACAACCTGATTCATGATGCCTTTCGTTATGGTGACGGTCCATTTATATTTTGTTATACGCCATCAGATGCTTATAGTCAGCTACAAAATATTTTTGCGATATTGTTAAATATTCAGAATATTGTATAGAAATTTTAAAATACTTTTGTGTCATTTGGATGGTGAATTGGTTTATTACACATACAATATGCTGTATGGAAAAATAAAAATTCTTTCCGTAGATTGTACGTTGAGAATTCTAACAGGTATAGTATCAAATAATGATTCTTTATTCTACATGGGCCGTGGTGGCCTGGTGGTAAGATCTCGGCTTCGGAACCGGAGGGTTCAGGTTCGAGACCCGATTCCACCGAAGAACCGTCGTGTAAGGGGTTCTGTTGCACGTTAAATCCGTCCTGACCAAACGTCCTCCCGCTGGTGTGGTGTAGTGTGGAGAGGGGGGTGACAGCTCAGATGTCGTCCTCGTCATCTGACCGCGGTTCAAAATAGCCCTAGTATTTCTTCAAACGGGACGTTAATATAACTAAACTAAACTTTATTCTACATGAAAACCTAATATACAGATAATAAAACACTGACAAAGCGTGCGAAAAATTGCACTTGTAGTAAACAGAAGTATAGAAGCAGTAAATCAGAACTAAACAATCATAACAAGGCATAGTGTTCAGAGAAAATTCTCAAGAGAGCGACTTGCCAAACAGATAAACGTTGTTTAACTATACCCTTTCGACTCGACTGACTATTCCATTTCGCTTTGTACATAGCAATTGTTCTAGAGCAAACGGCAGAACTCGAGTCCTTATGGAAGTATCGTCACGATTCTCGAATATTCATTTTTATTGCCAAACTTTCTGAATTCGTTGCCAAATCGTCAAGTGTGTCGTCATTTTGATTCAATATCAATTTAACAGACATCATTATATATATATAATCTTCTAATGGTCCCTGTCAGAAATAACCTACAAAAGAAGCTGTATGAATAATTATAAACGCTTTTAGAAGCCATGATTTAAGTAGTTCTTCAAAATATCAGCAAATTAGTCCTTATAAAGGGCTTTATTTAATTATCGATTTAGTAAAAGAAAGACTGAGAAGATTTTCTTTTGCTTTCCTTGTCAATTGTTGACGCTGAAAAAGAAAGATAAAGAATGAATGCAACTAGGTAAAGAAAATTTCAAAATATTTCTTCATTGACTTTGTTCTGAAAACTGGCGAGATCAGCTAAAATATTTGTTTTTAAAAATATTATTCCAAATAAAACGAGCGACCTTCTATTTTGATTCACAGAACAATATAACATGCAGAGTATGCACTTAAATTCAGAATCTTAAATAATAGTAGACTTTTCAGTAATTTATTGAAAAGAGAGTACAAAGGCGAGCAAGTTTATTTCAGGACTTAAATATCAACAGAAATAAAGAGTCTTTAACTGGATATTTAAACATAAGAAAATTTGGAGAATTTTCGGTCACATTCAAGAGAAAACGGAAGTAATATTATTTGTTTAGTCTATTTTATGGGAAATTATGTAATAGCAACATGTTTTTTTTGTCATAAAAAGTAAAATTTTAAAATGCCTCATATATAAGAAAACAGAAATTGTTTTCATATACACATAGGAAAATTTAGAGAATTTCAGGTCACAGTTCAAGAGAAAACAGAAGTGATATTATTTAATCTAATTTATAAGAAATCATGTTATTACAACATGTTTTTATGTCATAATTAGGAAAATTTAAAAATGCCTCCTATATAAGAAAACAGAAATTGTTACTGAAGAAAATTCTGAATACATTTTTTTTAAATGATTGGCAGCATTTTGAATTGTTTAAGATCTTAATATTTTTGCGAATATAATTATCACCAATGACATTTTAAAAGAACGGTGAAAGTTCTCCAATGTAACAAGAAAAGTTTTAAATGTGATTTCTTACATATTTCGAAATATTTTTTTGTTGGAACTGAGCTTCAGTTTTACGTTACTGCTCTTTATTTAATACAGCAAGACTGTAACTGAAATCAAAAGTGAATAAGTTTCTTAGAACCCGTTTCATGGTTCTAAGGGGCCTTGGTGGCCTGGTGGTAAAGTCTCGGCTTCGGAGACGGAGGGGTTCAGGTTCAAGACCCGATTCCACCGAAGAACCGTCGTGTAAGGGGGTCTATTGCACGTTAAATCCGTTCTGACCAAACGTCCTCTCGATGGTGTGGTGTGGAGAGGGGGGTGCCAGCTCAGGTGTCGTCCTCGTCATCTAAGCGCGGTTCAAATTTACGAGGTCCGTCCCAAAATAGCCCTAGTATTGCTTCAAACGGGACGTTAATATAACTAAACTAAAGCATATATGCAGCAACTTATAGTAGAACTATTACAGATTTAACAACTCATAGCTTTTTTTGCAGTTCTAATTGTCTTTGACTATAAAAAATAAAATAAAAATGAATGAATGAATGCTTTGCTATTAAAAACTCGTTACTATCGATCTTAATTAAAAGCTCTATATTTTATAAACAATGCTTCATAAGATAAAGCAGATTAATTTCTGTTAGGCTTATTGAATCCTTTCTTGATCATTACTTGGTCCATCAATCTCGCAAGAAATTTCTGAAAGTGAAAAATGATCGTTAACAAAAATTTCCTAACCTAAGAAAACAAACTTATGCTTTTCAGTTGCATTTCAGAATTTGAAGATAAAAAAGACAAGAGAGTTCTCATTTATTTTGCTTTGGAATAAAATGGCGATGTCAGATTTAAAATGTTATACTCTTTGACAAAGAATGTGATAAATTTGGTATCAGAAGCAGATTTTTCAATTTGGAGATTTCAAAAGAGTTTCAAAAGTAAATTATTATTCTTACTTTCCTGGTGATTTTTCAAAAGTTGGGCAATTTTTTTAATACCTATATTAGTATTGTTTTTTCTTTTTGTAATTCTCCAAACATAAATACTCGATTTTTTTTACATAAATTTATAAATTCTCTTTTTTGCCTGAACAATGGGATTTGAAACTTCATCAACATTATTTAAAATTGAGTTGCAGAAATATAATAATTTGGTAACAAGAACGCCAAAATAACCCATAAAAATCTAAGGCATTTAATAACTTGGATACATTCTATTTACTTTTCGGAAAATATTAAGTTTTGCATATTTCACATAATTATATTGCTATTGTTTATCTTGCTATAAGTAATTATCTTTATTCTAAAAAATAACTAAGTTTCATTAAATTTAGTACAGATTTCATTTTTTATGCTAGCTTTTATGCTTTTGCTTTTTATGACTAGAAAAGTGAGGTAAAACATCTGGTCTTTTTATGAGTTTTATTATTTCGACGTAAAAAACAAGCAAACAAACAACGAACTGAAAATAAAAAGAGTGCAAATGTTTCCTTCCATATAATTCCGCATTCTTTTTCTCTCTTCATTTCATTCTTTTTCTTAAAGCATTTTAGTTTTGTTTTTATCTTTCAGAAATTACCCAGCAGCAGCAGACGAGTTTTTAAAGCAGAAAAAAAATTACAAAGGCCATAACTGTAATACCTGCTATTTTGCCAAAGACGTAACGTAGAAGACTGGGTTTTTTTCTTTGTCAATTTATTTTTTTACTACCGTTTCGATGACTTTGTTTTTCCGCAGAAAAACTGATGCCGCATTTTGCGATGAAGTTCTATTCTTTCTCGTTGTATAAAAGAAGCAGTTCAGATAAATTACTATTATTCTTCGTGAAGTCTGTGGTCTCCATTGATTTATAGCGTAATGAAACTTTCCTCTTTCTGTCTTATGTCCTATTTTTCATTAGTTTGTACTGTGCTTTAAATTGCATACTTTATAAGTTCTCGTTATTTGTACTGTCCTCTAAATTACATGCTTTGTAAGTTATGTTACCCGACTCGTTAATGAACCCCTGGGGGACACCACGAAAAGAGGATGAAATGTTTCCTGTATGATGGTGGTTGGATCTCGTCACCCTGGAGAGTACACCAAAAGGTGGGGATCTGGCTTCTCCCGTCGATGATGGGACGTACTTCCTTCGGGAAGGGTTGTACCGGTGCCGGTGACGACCCCTGTTGAACTTAGGACCTTACCGTTGCCGGACTGTTACCCTTAGGACACAATCACAGTTCTCGCCAGTATTGTTGTTGCGGCGATCCGGTTCTTTATTCATGTGCTTTTGGGCGGGTTGGCGAGTCAGTGATATGACTTACCCGACTCGTTAATTTGTACTGTCTTCTAAATTAACATGCTGTATAATTTTTATTATAATTTTTAATTTCAAATAGAATTCTTTAATTCAAATCATTTTCATTATTCAAGAAATGCACATCAGTATTATAAATTTCTAAAATTTGAATTTCATTTAGTTTGAAAGAATGAGATATTAAATGTTATTGCATTGATATTATCTGAAGATATATTTTTGAAATGTGTTCAATATATCTTTACTTTTTTCATACACGACTATCATGATATTGTAATCTTAGGAAGATTAATTAATCTTAATGTGTTGACGAATTTCCACTTTTCTATTGATACATTTGATACTTGTTGATACTTTTCTGTTGATACATTTATAATGTATTACATTTCCTGTCTGTCTCTCTGTGTGAACACAATAATTGTAATTCAAAATTATATTTAGCTAAAGCAATGAAAGATTATATGTATTCTTTAAAACTAAATTTTTAAATTTCTGTCAAAATTCAGACGAAAACGATAGAAGGGAAATCCATCCGTATATCTGTTCATATGCATTTAATTCAACATTCAAAAAAGCTATATGGATGAAATTCTGTAAGCCGATTTATCATTGGAATAGATAATTGTGATATTTAATTTACATAGATAATTTGGTGTTTATTAAAATAAGCATCAAATCTGTAAAATATAGGAATTAATTATTGGTTTATATTCTAACATCTCTGTTACTTCTACAGTTCTAAAATGCGATGACTTGGATAAATAAATTTTGGTATGCTTCTTTTGGATAAAATGATAGACATATATCAAATTTCCAATTCCAATAGGTGGAATTGAAGGTATTCGAAATACATATTTTTATTATATTACGAAATGTAAAATAATAAAAATATTCCATATTGTCGCTCGACATTCGGAAAGTAGGTAGAAATATTTACGCTAGCGGAATAATTTGACCTTGAAGTATCTACCACCTGCTTTCCTATGCTGCTTCACTCCGCTATACGTTTAGGGGATTCAGAGTAGGATAATAAGAGGAAAGAAAGTAGTTAGTTAAATATACGATGCAATCAGGCTAAATACTTCAGCAGATTTATTTGAATTTCGTGTCAGCATTAATTCTCACTTGGTATTTAGAGTATTTCATTAATGTACTGGATGGTAATTCGTTATAATCACAATTTTAAAGAACGTGTAACTAGAAATAATTACAGAACACATTTACAAAGAAAGTGCTTTTTATGGTGCTTTTTTCTTTTACATCCTTACATTTGAATGGAGCGAATTATAAAATGTTTATATACACAATAGTTTGCAAAGAAGCAACAATTTCTATTGGTGACAGCGCATATCAGGATGTACTACTTTTTAAAAAGTGCATGAGGCCTTGAACATACATGTTGGAGGTGACTATTAAATCGATTTATTGCCATTGAACAAAAATATAAGTAAAGTAAACTATACAATTCGGATTCAATGAAATATCAATAGGAAAAATGCATTATTAACAACGAGATGATCTTGAAATATTTAAGTTACTACGTTGGTTTGTTGCTGCGGTTGCTTCAACGAACTTGCAATTGCATCTATATATACGATTTATGATTTTGTTTTTCTCGATACACTAATACTGTGATGATGTGGATTTATATTGCATTACACCTGTGGTATACATGATATCTGTCTGCTGCATTCCATTTTACATGAGTCATAACAAAGAGCTTCCAGTAGCGACCACACTTTGCATTTTCGAAACCATGTTCTAAGCGAACGTTGTTTCTTATAATTACCCCTTTGTGCTTGTGGATATAATTTCAGATTTCTTTGCAGAAGATTAAATTATATAATTTTTAAGGCAGCTTCCAAGTTTTCAAGAATTGCTATTCCATTTCAAATACATCAATATCCAAGTAAAGATTTTAATTTCTGAAATTCTTTTAAATATCGTGCTCATTTTCATAAAAATATAAATTCCAGTAGCTATTTAACTGACAAAAGATGATGAAGTGAAAAAAGTAAGTGTATATTTTTTTATTGTATGGAATATGCTTTTGACACTACTCACGTATGTGCACTATCAAATATGCGAAGGAATACTGAATTATTATCAGAAAGTAATTGTATTTTTTTTATTTAACTTAATTATTTGTGATATAAAATTTTAACAAAGCAGAATTTTGTATCGGTGACAAGTAAAAGGTTCTAAAAACCACGTTAATAGTTGTAAGCTGCCTCTGCTTGTCAAAACAGTTTTCATATTCAATATGTTAGAGCACATCTGACAAATCAAATTAAGAACGTCAAGTTACAAAATAAAGCATAGAACAACAAATTTGTTAATAAAAAGAAAATTAATCAGAAGCATTTTTCTACGACTGAACAAAATCGTTATTTTGTTTAGCTAGAATTATTTTGATCATAATCAAATAATATCATAATATTTATAAAAGTGAAATCCGCAGATTTTCATAAAAATAGAGCTCAAATTTTTTAACCAGTTTCTAGTAATTTGTTTGCCCATTTTTCATTTTCTAATTATGGTTAAGTGTAAAATGGTGCATATTAATTAGCCGCCTATGGCGACTTGCTTGTTCGACCAGATTATAAAGTTTTAGGGCTATTATTAATACGCAATGATATAGTTTATTTTTTTTAATTTCACTTTGTTATTTAATAAGATCGAAGAACATGAATTAAATTGAAATAAATCAAAATCAATAGTAACATGTGCAAATTGGAAAATGTATATAGTATGAAATAAAATGAAAATTCTATTTCCATCCTAATAATATCCAAAGAAAGCATTCCTTTTTATCTTAATTTTGATGTTAACAAAAGCACGTGATTAGATGTTTTTTGGGTGAGTTTGAATACATTATATTGAAAATGAATTGTTACAAATTGTGTATTAAGTTAAAAAAATTATTAAAAATAAAGAAACATTTTACAGAAATGAAATTGATATAATTAAAAAGTTAATTTTTTTAATAAGATGACACAAAAATAAATTTTTGCGAGATAGTAGTTTTGAAATCTGTGTTTTCGAATTAAGCCATAGTGTTTATCCATCTGGCAACGATTAAGCTTACTCTTGCATACGATTAGACCTTGGTGCCTATTTATTGATTTCTTTTATAACTTCTTTCTTCTTTAATTTAGCCTTATTCAGATCATTTCTAATAAAATTTTTAGCTGTATTAAATAGCGAAGCTTTGAGTTAAGTGTAGCTATAAAAATGTTCTTTAAAGTAGAAACATTCGATAGTGATTTGTTTAAATTTGACTGTTGCCTTTTCTGATATCACTGACTCTCCGACCCGCCCGAAGGCACACGGATAAATAAATACTGAATGACCGGATTATCGCAACAGCAACACTGGCGGGAACTGTGGTTGAGTCTTAAGGGCCATCACCGGCCACGGTACAACCATTCCCTATGGAAGTACGTCATCGATGGGAGTAGCTAGACCCGCCCCTTTTCGTGTACCCTCCAGGGTGGCGAGATCCAACCACCATACCAGATTCATCTCATTTCGAAGTGCTCCCTGGGGGAGGATTTGCCATTTGTCAGTGTGTAATAATCATTAATCTGTCAAGAGTTTGACTCTGTTGGTTTGTGCTTTCATAAGCATGTAAATGTGATTTCTTAAAAAAGCAATGACTTATGTTAAATTCCTTTTGTGACTAAAATTGAAAATAATAAAATGCCAAAATACACATTTAGTTCTCTAGTGCAACGCATTAACGTCATCCCAGCGATTAATCACCAAAGATCGCACTCCAAAATCTTATTTTTGACTAAAACATCACTTGTTTTTTTTCGGGGGGGGGGAGCGTGGATATCTCATGAACAAGAATGCAAAATTTATGAAAAACTAACATATAACACAAAAGGCTTTGCAACAGGAATGCAAATCAAATTCTTAAAACTCAGAAACAACATATGTACGCTCTTTCATCATTAACACTGATCATAGATGTTCCCTATGGTATGAAATAACTAATTCGTCAAGTTTCACTCCACGCTACAAAGCAAACATTGATCCTCAATGAGGTGGAAGATGAGTGTTAATTTGAATAAAAACGAGAAATGGAGTTTAAGGACAAGTTTTAAATGGAACTACTAATAAAAATGTCCTTTACTGGAAATAATTTCCTCCGGCTGTTATTCCGAAAAATGCTTATCTGATATGAATCTCTGAATAAAGGTTTTGCTTCTTCAGATTCACCGTGCATTTATGTAAATCACCTTCTAGTCGATCTATATATGAGCAGTTAATGTTTTTATTACATCTGCCTGTAGTGAGGCGATGTATTATTTTTATTTTTTTATTTGCTTATAGAAGCAAACGCTTCTAGAATAATAAAAATATTATATTTAATGTTGTTCAGTGAAACTCAAAATCGGTAAAAGTTGCGCTTAAGGTACCGTTTCACGGCCCGCGGTGGCCTGGTGGTAAGGTCTCGGCTTCGGAACCGGAGGGTTTCAGGTTCGAGACCCGATTCCACCGAAGAACCGTCGTGTAAGCGGGTCTGTTGCACGTTAAATCCGTCCTGACTAAATGTCCTCCCGCTGGTGTGGTGTGGAGAGGGCGGTGCCAGCTCAGATGTCGTCCTCGTCATCTGACCGCGGTTCAAAATTACGAGGTCCGCCCCAAAATAGCCCAAGCGTTGCTTCAAACGGGACGTTAATATAACTAAACTAAGGTATCGTTTCTTCCATGGAGATCAAAGACATAAACATAATTTATTAAAGAAGCTTTAATTGAATTATTTGATGCTTATTAAATCAGCCTCTATGTTTATTCAGAAATTCTTTATTATCTAGTGAGTCAATTTAGAACTTATTTAAAAATTGTTTCATAAGATTTGATTGCTATAATATCTATAGTTTATTTAATCGATTCAATGTATATTATTTCCTTTCTGAAGCATAGAAAAGTTCCAAAATAATTTCTATTTTGAAAGATTATATTTTCAAACAAAGAATGTTACGATCTTTTTTTATCATCTTTATATTTATTTCTATTTATTATATTGTAGATCTATAGAATATGATTGTATGATGTTGAATATCCAATGAGTACTATAATATAATCCACTGAGCTTATATTGCGCCTTCAGTTTGCATGGCAAGGGCTCATCGAGACCGAAAAGTTTGAAGATCAAAATTTGATTAAAAAAAACATCCGTTATGCATTAGGGCCTAATCATCATCTAGTCATGCACCCTCCCGCTAATGCGTTGAGTAAGTTTGGAGAAGGCTGCTAACTCGTGCACCTTTCACGTCATCTAACAAAAATTTAAAATGGCGAGATCTATCCCAAAATAGTCCTTGCGTTTTTCTAAAACGGGACGCTAAAATAATTAAATTAATTGAACAAGATATTGTTACGAAATTTCTGCCGGAGGTTCGTTTGGATAGTGGAAGTGATATGGTGTGGAGAACGCTCAATCAGCAGGCAGAAGTAGAATAAAAACAACGACGTTTATTTACACGAAGACACACAGGACAGCACAAAAGCGACATCTATATACAGCACACAGACGGCTATCATCAGCCGAGACGTGTAGCAGACAACAGCATACACAGCAGCATACAACTAGAGTCTACTGCAAACAGTAGCGCACAGCTCCGTTCAGCACGAGCTTGACTCCGTCGCTTCCGACTACGACTCTCGACTACTACTTCGACGACTCCGTCCACTCTGTCTTCGACTTCTCCGACTCTCGACTCCTACTGCCTTCTACCTTCCTCTGGCAGCTGCGGCTGCTTCCTTTTATAGGTCTCGGGAGACGGGGCTAGAAGCCTCTCAATCAATCAGAAACGTTCGAGGCGTATCTCGTTTCCTACTGGACGGATCGGGAACATTCTCGAAATTTCGGGTATAATCTATTTTGGCACCAAAGTCGCCAAATTCGTCGCCAAATGGTCACCAAGTTTGTCGCCAAGCTCTGGGACCTCCGACGCACACGGGCTCCGTCTAAAAATGATGACTTTAAAACAGTCTTTCTGATTGTGGAACAAACTATGCTGGGAAGCCGAATTGCAGGTTTGTAACAATATGTATTTGAGGCTATAGAAAAATTACTTCTTCTGATATTCCTGTATGGACCAATCACCAAATCCTCTTATTAATTATTTGAAGTCAGAAATTTGTTTCATTATGCCTAAATCATCATTATAGATTTCGTTTTCTAATTTAACACTTATAATATCCATTTTGTATAAAACAAAATATTACATATTATGTTGCATTTCTATTGTTCTCAACTGTTTATTGTTTCCTTTTTCAAAATTCATTATTATAAGTTTAGAATCGTGTATTGTGACCCGAGTCCTTCTCCGAATTCTGGACCATATGAATTCTATCGCATGGAATCAAAGTTTAATCGGAAACAATTGAGTAAATTTTAGTTATAAAAGTCATAAATCATTGAAAATTGTATTTTTCGAAGACAGAGCAGATAGTGAATATTTTTAATTCTAGAACATCAAGAAAATAATGAAAAATCAGTAACAAAATTACGTCCTTTCTTCCATGAAAGTGGTTCAGTTAAATAAAAACTTGTAAAGGAGAGCTGGTAGAATTATTGCATTTTTAAAGAAAAAGATCTAAACATTTTTTTTAATGAAGAAGTGCAAAGCTAATTCCCAAGACTCAATCTAATCTGTATTTTAGAGGCAAATGTTGCAGGTTTTCTCGAACAGAATAGCAAATAAATGCTGTCACCATTTTACCCTTACAGAAAGTGAAAAAAGTGAATCAATTATTCAAATTCATGAAATACTACGTTCTGAAGCATCGCTTCGGTGCTTTGTTTTTCTTAATCATTTAGCTATTTTTCAAACAAAGGTGGGATAAAAAGCAAAAGGAGATAGAGCATCATTTTCTGTTGGCTGTCTGAATAAATAACCATCCATCACTTATTTATTTAGTTGTTCTTGTGTTTTTCAATAATATATTTTGCACTCACTTTTTTCAAGAGAATATTTTGACACTTTTATGTTTTCATATATGTTTAGGTTAGACTATGGAAAATACTTTGAAAGAAGAATTTTGTATTTGTATTTGTCTACAGTGGCTGATGATGTTTTTACATTACGTAATTTCTCTCCGAAATACTTTATGTATTTTGTTGTATTTATGTAAAGTGTCTACCTTAATTATTGTTCGGAAGTTCATTTGTAAACCACTAGAGGCAGGTACATATTTCCAGTTGCAAAACTGCTTTAAATGATGTAAATAATTACATTTCATGGTGAAAGAGTCGATAAATTTACTGCTAATAAAGTTGAATTCTTTTATACGATATCATTCCTATTAATTGTATTTGCTAAAAATATCTTACATAGTAACATTTTAAACAAAATATGTTTCAGCATTGCAGTCAAAACTGACAGAATAATAAAATTATAACTATCACTATTTTACACTATTTCAACGGCCACCATACGGAAATCTCCGAAAGTAAATATTCACTAAAGTGCGTATTTAAGAAAAAAGGTCGTTCATCTGTAGTTAAATTTTCGTAAGGAACAAATCATTTTGTTTATTGCACTATAAACTAACCAAACACTGGTCTTATTGTAGGTAATTTTGCAAGACTCCAAAATAGTTTTCTATTTTCTCTATATTCAAATCGGATGAATTATTAAATAATTCATAAACATTGCAAAAACATTATTTTCATTTTATAAACTCTGAAAAAATAGTTCTATTAACACTACAGCCAAAATTAGAATACGCGAAACCTATGAAATTATACTAATTGCATATCTTACAGTTTCTTTTTACAATAAATGTATAGTAGCCCAAATAATAATTTTCAATACAGAGTTCAAACTTTTCTGCATAAACTCTAAAGAATTTTTTTCCATGAAAAATTCGTTTCATTTTCCAGTTAATTTATAAAGCTAATACATTGAGAAGAATTTCATTGCTGAAATAGGATATTTGTTATTCCCTTTATTGCAAAATTCCTACGAATCGGGGACAATTTTATTATGCTATGTTGTATAAATATATTATAAGTAAATACTATCCACATACTGGTATAAACTAAGCAAATGTATCTGTTTAGAAAATACATGAAATATCAGATATCACAATTAAAATATTGCAAAGTTTTATAAAATGAATTATAGAAAGGATTCGATAAAATTCATTTCAGAGTAGGAAGATTAATTTGTGTTTCCTGAAATTTTCTTATTAAGAAGTCATAGGGAGTTATAAAATTAAAGAATAACCAGAAATTACATATTTTACTTTGCTTAACATTCAACATATATCATTTTGTATAATTCATCAGGCATTTAGTTAATTAATTATATATTTTTTGTATTTTTATTTAATTTAAACGATAAAAATATTTAACTTGTTCCTATAAAATTCTCTTACAAAAATCTTAAAAATGCAACAAATAAATGAATACAAAAGATGAGAAAAAATTTAAAATTAATAACTTTAGTTAGAGATTATACTCCCTAGTTCATAACGTATAAATAATACTAAAACATAGTTTTAAACGATAAACAAAAAAACTCAATTTCTGATGTTTAATTAAGTTGGAAACATTATAATATTTGTCACTATAAATGTTATCTGAGAAATTCTATACAATAATAGAATAAAAACTGAGGAAATTTTCATTTCAATAATATAATATTATTTGAAAATAAAATAATTAGCTAATACCCTTAGGATTTTATAAGCTTTCTTTTTTCTTTTTTTTTTTTTTTCCTCTAAAGAAAATAAATTTGAGAAAAATATTTTTGAAATCGTTTGCTAAGTTTTCAGACTCAACATTACAAAAAAAAAAAAATTCTGCAGATTGTGTGATTCTACTTCGAAAATTTAAAGGTCATTTGTTATTTGTAAGAAAAAGAATGGATAGTATGACAAATGGGAATACTGGCTAATTTTTCATGATTGAAATGACTTAATTTGCACATCAAGATGGCCTTAATTTGTAAGCATACAACATGATTTCTATATTAATACGTTTAGTATTTCAATTTTTCAAATTAGTTAAAGGTGCTACTGTCTTATAGTATCGATCAACTTGTCATATATTGCAAATAGAAATAAAAAAAATCAAGCAACAGATTGTTAAAGGCAGTAAATAGTATTTAAAAGATTAGAAATGGAAAAGGAAATGTGACTGGGAGTACTATATAGTGAACTTCGTGATATGCTAAAATAGAGAAATAACAACTAGGTTTATATTTGGACAGTACAGGTGCATGTGATGTTTCATAAACTGCTGAAATTTCATAGTTATACAAGTTTCGCAGCTCGACAAATGATCTATTTTATTTTTATTTATTATGATCTATTAGTATTTTTGTAAATGCCTTTCATTTCATAGAGATTTGCAACGGATTGATTTTCTTGCCCCCATGTTGACCTGTGCGCCATCTCAGCGAACATAGACTGTTGTACGTTCTCAATATGATGTCAGAATTTTAAAGGAGTAGCTCTAAAAACAGTTTGCATCACAAGTTGTAACTAGCGCCCTCTAACTTATCAGGCTGACACTTCCGGCTGTGGTTTCCTCTTTAAACTTTGACCAATTTTACTGAATCTACCATCTTAACATTTTGCTCGTGGGAGTTTGAATAACATTTTATGCTAGTAATCACAAATAAAAATGACTAAATCTAACTTTTGTAAAGTTTTATGCCTCAACTCTTGTTTGGAATATTATTGATTCCACTGAAATGCTGTATTTGACAAAATACTGAAAGATGTATATTTGGAAATACATAGGCTGACAAAAATAACATATATAGATGAATATAGTTATACAATATTATATCTGGAATATATATCTCAGATTTATAAATTGAGAAGAAACTATTAAAGACAAATGCATTAGAGAAGTTCAATTCACTAAATTCTTATATTTCATTCAAGAAAAGTGATAAATCATCCGCACAAATAATCGCATATAAGATTGATTATCCTCACGCACAGATATGGAGACCGTGGAACTTTCAGCCTGCTCGTACATGATGGATTGTACAATAAGTATTCCCTGGAATAAATTAGTTTGCTACATTAATTTCTTCTATACGGAAAATCATATCCTAAAACGATATTTTTATATCCATGCTCTTATATTATTTTCTCTGTTGGTAACATTTCTTTTTCTCAATTAATTTAGTGCCTGTATATTTTATGTGAGTTGAAAAGCGTATATTTTTTACACAGGCAATAATTGCACAGGCTCCATGACTTTCATTACTATCCTCACCGTATGATCATTGGATGATATGTATAAGTGCAAATGATTGTTTGCGAATTCCGAAAGCTGCCACAGCGGCTGATAGAATTCACAGGTTCTTTAAAGTGTTTTACCGTTTCAAAGATATACATTTTTATTTTCTTACAGTGAGGGGTTTTTATGGAAAATGGTAAGGAAACAAATTTCCAAAGATCAATGTGATGAAATGAGAAACTAACATGCATCACATACACGCAATTTATTCTCATTTTAGCCTTTAACATCACTAATTTAAAAACATATATTTAAACCAGTGGGAATGGTTTCCCAAAAACTTTCTCGCATACTCTCTAATATACTTGCTAGAGAACGCCTTACATGGCATTGGCGTACACTACTTCAGAAATATCAAAATTTGACTTGAATTTAGCACTATTACAAAATGTATTATGCCATTCTTGGCGAGTAATCCCAGACATACATTAATAGTATTCAAAAAACGAATTTGTGTTTTAGATACGTTTTTTCAAACCAGAAATTTGATACAAAACTGCACTCATACCGAATTTGATATATTTAAATCATTGTCTAGCTGAATTATTGAGTTTACATATTTTTAAAAGTACAGACCGATAGTTAATTAACCCCTTGTTGGATTTTGCATAAACTTCAGCAGGTGTCTAAACTACAGATATTAAATCTGCGTATCTAATTTTATCAATCTATATCTCTTCGTTTTATGATTATTGTCTTAGCTTGTATTCGAGTAGTCGAACAGATTGATTTCCGTTGAACATATTGTAAAGAAAATTTCATAGAAATCTGCAAATTTAATGTAAAGATCGAATATCAAATTTCAACTGTCTAGCGCAAATCGTTTTTAAGTTATTTTTGTCACAGATTTGTATTTTCTAAAAATGGGTTTTTAGAACACAGGGAGTTCTAAAACATAGAAATGCGTCAAATCTCGAGTTCGAATTTTTTTGACGATTATTATAGTTTTTCTATCCTACGTATGCTGGAATGTAAAGATTTCAAACTGAATGGTTTTACATTGAATTAATTGAAAGATTAGCATTAAGTGCTTCAAATTTGAGTTCAAAGGGTGAAGTGAACTAACAGAATTATTTGAGGCTAAAATTTTAATCTTATTATCTTTACTCAAATGATCTCATCCGTAATAGGATAAAATATTTATAAATGAATACCAAGCTTGATTAACAAAATATTGCTTTTCTTGAAATATGTTGCATATATTATTGAGACTCTATCCAAGAATAATTGTCTTAAGAAAACAAAAGCCTGTTTATCACAATATATTTAATTAGAAAATTTAAAAAATATGTTTCTAAAACTAATTCTGTGACAATCAAAGACAACACACTTTTAATTAGCACTGAACAAATTAGTATTTTGTAAGGGTTAATTTTAAGAATAATATTTACGCAATGAAATAATCAAGAATATATTAATTAATAATTCTTACGAAATTGATAAAAACTGTGGTGATCGAAGGGTTGAACTGTAATTAAATGCACTCGCCTACTAATATTTGCTTTTCATTCTTTATGGAACTGTTGTAATATCTTGACAATTAATGCTATGAAAAAACATTTCATAACATTTTAATTAGTCACTCATAGTCAGAATATTAACGAAGCTTGTTTCATGGTAAAGAAAAGGTATCTTACACTGGTGTTGCAAATAAAATGGCAATAAATGTTTTATTTATGATTTTGTTTCAATTATTTTTGAACATCGTATATTTGATATAATTGATAACATTTTGATATCCGTAAAATGTTCAGAATATTTAGCATTTCAGTTATCTTATTATTAAATAAAGTGAACATAAACACTGACGAGAAAATTATTACTTATATATTATTAGTATATTTTTATATCAGTATTTCTTTTCGGTGTTTTGCGTTATGAGTACGGAGCGTTTGAGTATTGGTTTTTGAAACTCTGAAACCGAAAATAAACCATGTTTCATCACCAGGTTTTTATATCTAAAGGGTTTCCTAATTATTTTCAGATTCTTGAATTTTTATTTACATTTCTTAGCAGTGAAATAGCTTTTGGTATGCTAAGAAGACATACAATCGCTTGCTGTAAACTGCTCGAGTCCTGCTTATATAGTTATAGTCAATAACATAAGTAGTAACACAATTTGAAACTGGTGGAGCGAAGCAGTAATTTGTTTACCAGGGAATGAAATCAGTGTGCATTGGAAGAGGAATTATAGCTATTTCGGAGCAGTATACGGCCTAGTGGCGCCATTGTTTTCGCCAAGAAGTCGCCAATAATACGTGTTGAGGATGTTGTGATTCTTAACCGGAAGTTTTGAAGCCACGTTAGGCTTATTTGTAAGACTGACAAAATGCACTAGACTATAAGTCAGGGGGTGGCGCTGCCTCCTTTTTTATTTTAAATAATTCAGATAAATATTGTGATTATTGACTAATTTTTGAAGCCATGTTAGGCTTAATCCTAGGACTTGTGGTGAATAGCATATAAGGCAGTTAACAACTC
This sequence comes from Argiope aurantia, assembly GCA_026543865.1. Taxonomy (NCBI): domain Eukaryota; kingdom Metazoa; phylum Arthropoda; class Arachnida; order Araneae; family Araneidae; genus Argiope; species Argiope aurantia. Next base: position 24,040 of record JAPMOR010107978.1, on the reverse strand, counting down.
TTCTACCAGAACGATCGTTTTGGTGGAATTATTTAGTTACTGCACTGCTAACCGAAAGGTCCCAGGTTCTATCCTTGCGCATTCGCGTAC